>JAKTZZ010000011.1:0-303867 GCA_030579035.1 Gotozyma siamensis
ACCTCTACACCCATACCTCTACACCCATACCTCTACACCCATACCTCTACACCCATAACCTCTACACCCATACCTCTACACCTCTAAGCTCTTTGAAAATTGCATTAGAACATCATTAATCTAAAGTTCGACAAGTTGTGACTAGTTCCCGAGTTTCGTATGAGGCTCACTCTGAACAAACCATCCTTTATTATGTTCAAGGGAGATAAAGCTTCCATGAAAAAGCAAATCTGTGAAAGGAGATGCAATTGACACAACTGTCATTCTTGAGATTTGAACTTGGAGTTTGACTTAGGGCTGTTCTAACTTCCCATTAGGGCGATTTATTGTGAGTGATGCCGCTTTATTTCTGTTTTTTTGTAATCATTATATTGATTTTCTTTTTTAAAAAAAATCACTTTCAACTAACTCATTAATTCAATGAACACAAATGTATATGAAGTTTAAAATGTTTCAACTGCTGTGAAGCTTACCAAATACATCCTTGGGCCAAAGCACTTTTAATGCTACTCCCACTGCTCAAAATCTCCATCACATCTTTGGAGAGTTACAGGTTGACAGAAATTTTAGTGTTGTCACAACATTTAACCTCCTTCAGCATCTCAACACAGGTATAGCTTATCCAACAGCTAAGAGATCAGGATGGACCATCTTGGCACCTGCGACTAGTCTCACTTTAAAGTCATCAAGAGAGCATCCAGCTTGAACAAAATCACTCCTTAACTCAGAACATGCTCATTGAAACAACCAATAAATATATCGCGATAATGGTTTAACTAATGGGGGTATAATTGACTAGGGCATGAAGATGCTCGTTTAAATTTTCTGGATAGTGAAACGAATCCCAATTATTGATTATCATTGTCGTAGAACTTTTGTTCTCGTTACGGTCATTTATTAGCTAAGGAGGCTTTAAGTACAGAGGCAACATCAATAACATAGACAATGGACAGTCAGACAACGATTGATGTCATAGAATCCGGTTTTCAATATGATTTGAAAGAAACAATCAAAGCATTTACCAATGGTTTTAGACAGTTCCAGAGCTATCTTTGGAATGACATGAAATATCCATTGAACTTTGCTTCTAAGCATTGAGGAAGCAAGTGATGAGAGATTTTATCTTATTCAAATAAACCATATTGGCCAGGACGAAAACCATATCGTACACAATAGAATCTTTTGTGTTGATGCATCCCTCGGTTGTTTTTACAGATTAACGGAGCGTGCTTTTGACTCTTTATATCTGCTCAACGGCCTTTAGAATTTGTTACGGAATTTGCTCTGTTGGAGAAAGGGTAAGCACTACCAGCGCTTGGCATTACTCAAAAATAAGAACCATACAACAATTTTACTGCTGTTTTCATTCTACACACCTGTAGTGTTTACTTTAATAGTCTGTTGTTGTTTTTAGAACTGAAACGGAAGGTAAAATCACAGAAAAAGTCTCGAAAAGACAAGCGAAATACTGGTAAGTTAGTTGAAACCAAAGCACAACCTATTGATTTCAATACTTGCTGTTTTCTAGATTTCTCTTCCTAATTTTTTGACTAATATTAAGGCTTGAAGGGCAATTAATGTTTTGTCAAAAATCAAATCAAAAGTATTGATATGGGGAAATGAGGAGTTCGATTCCTCGTTTTTTCAGGTTACAAGTTTAAATAATTGCAGTTACTTAAACTTCCGAAGGCTATTCTTTCATATTGGTTTAAACTTCATCAGGGCCCTGAAATTAACAGATACTTTAATTCTGTTTTTTTATAAGATGCTTAATGAAGTTTTCATTCTTATTGTCATGGCTCATTTATGATGTTATAGGTTAAAGTTCTAGCCATGTCTTCAATTTCAGTCGATGGTTTAATTCTGAACCTTCTATCAAACTTTTTTCATTTAACGAATCTTGTTTTTCTTTTTATCCATATCTTGCTTTTGTGATTCAATTTTATACTTTTACAACCTGTTACTTCCATTGGAGACTATTATAGAATATTCCGCCTCAGAGAAAATGAGAATCTCCAATCTTGATAGTCTTGACTCGTTCTCGATACTAGAAAGTATGCGATGTGTTCAAAGATTCGTTGACCTCTTTGTGTTCGTTTGTATTTGTATCAATCTCGATTGATGACATGCCACATGATAAACCTCTGACTACATGAGATCCAAGTTCCAAAGAACTAATTTTACCTTACCACAAATGAATGAGTAGACAGCGGAGCTAATTTAATTTATTTACTAGTAGATTCTTTGTAACCTTTTGAAAGGGTCTCAAATTATTACCACAGTCGTTTTGGACATCATTTATAGAGTTAGTACCCAATATGAACAGTCTTACTTCTAACAGGCTTTCGATATTTTAGCAAATCTTCAAAAGTTGAAGGCTTAAAAGGTTTGGCTTTTCTTGTCCCTTTATCATCCCAAAAACTAGCAAGAATCATTCTATCGCCTTTCTTATAGGGATTTCTTCCATGATATACTGCATAATTGTCCAGGATAATAATATCTCCATCCTCAAATTCATGAGTATATTCCAGCTCCACTGATTGTTCAAATAAGTAATCAAGATATTCTTCTGGAATTTTTTCTCCGTTTCCATAAGTGATCTCAGGAGGGGACACTCGGTTCGAATCAGAGTGTTTTGATTTGTAATATCCCGCCCAATATGTTGGAATACTGCTGAATATTATCGGTAAGTTTGTAAAGGGATGGCTATTGACGATATCATTTCTTTGGTGTAATATCAAGTCATGTCGTCCATTAAATTCAACATGGGAACTAACTCTTTCCTTTGAAAGTTTTACCGCTTTTTGCTTCAATATTTCTATATCGTTTTTTTCAATATCTTCTTTGGTAATATATTTACCAAAAGCACACTCATCAGTCCAAGAAAGTTTGAATTTAGATGTATTTGAGACTTTATAATCAAATTTTTGAGATAAATGATTTCCATTCTTATAATAAAGATCCTTGATGAATTGTGGATATTTTGAATTGATTTTATCAAATAACTCGGTTGCGTGAGTTGTTGTAGATTCGCCACCGCCTAAAACAGGTTTCTTTTGACAAAAGAAGGTCAAAAAATGAGGATATTCTAAATATCTTGAAAATTCTTGATGTGAATTTAACTTTCCCAAGTTTTTACCTAAGTCATCATCAACTCCAACAGTGCTAACAGAAGAGGCAATAGCTTTTCTTGGTGCTAAAAGTCCTGTTTGCTCAAACTCTTCATATTTTGACTCATTAAATATACTATTCACAACCAAAGAATATGTATTAGGATCAGTTGTACCTAGCCCTTGAATAATCACCAAACCATGAGTCGTTGTTAAATTCGATAGAATTTCTTCTTTACCAACATCTTCAAAGAACTCTTTCACAACGCTATCAAACACAGGGCCAACTGAAAGCGAAGGTTCAATTGTGAAAGTCAAATATATTGGATATTCAATCTCTCTGACCGTTCTGGAATTGTCCAACTTGTTGATCGCAAGGGTAACATTAAATGATTGGTATTTTCCAGATATTTTTGGGAGATCTGTTTCCAAAAGAGGCATTTTAATACACTAGGGAAAAGAATCACGATTCACATTTGGCTGGTGAGATCCACAGCTTATTTAATTGTTTCAAATTCAATAGGAATGGGCTATCATTGTATCTTTTCGGAGTTTCTCCGGATACGTGTGGCAACTGAAGATCAACAAGCCTCAGTCATCACTGGAGAGTATGGCGCAGTCTGCATAATGTGGTTAGTGAACTGATCAAAAGATTAGCCACAGTGGCTCCAAGCTCTAACTTGAAGATCAATCTGTGATCTACCAAAAATATCCACTCTAGACTTCCCCGATGGGTTTGATCATTAATTGTGATTTCTAATCTTTTCTAACTCAACTACGAAGAACTCCCTAAAATATCGATATGGTTGAAAAAATTACTAAAGTTTATTGGGGAGTAGTTGGACTTGGTGATTTCTCTTTGAAATGGCTTACTGACGTCTTTATTAATTATCGATCCGATGAAACAAATGGAAAGACTGTTGAACATCACTTAGCTGCTATTGTTTCTACAACATCTGTTGAGAAAGCTGAAAGTTTCAATAAAAGACTTCCTAAACAGGTTTTTGAAACCACAACCACACCGAAAATTTATTCTGATCTTGATAATTTTTTTGCTGATGATGTTGTAAATGTTGTCTATATTGCAGCACCGAATGCATTTCACTATAAACTTGCTTCAGAAGCGTTAAATCATGGAAAAAACGTTTTAGTGGAGAAAACATTCACCATTAATCATCAACAAGCCATTGCTATCAAGAAATTAGCTCTTCAGAAAGATAAATTTGTTTTAGATGGAGTCTGGACTAGATACTTACCAACAACAAAGGCATTGGTTTCTTTGGTTGATAGTGGTATAATTGGGGAAGTTCATAGGGTCAGTTCCGATTTGAGCCATGCTTGCCCATTTAATGAATCAAGCAGATTGTATGATCCCAATCTAGGTGCTGGCGTCTTATACGACAATCTCATCTATTCGATTACATGGCCAGACTTGATATTGGGAACTAAATCAAAGGAGGATCCTCTAGTTAGGAGTTGGTCTATATTTTCTGATAAAATCCCTGAAGTTGATATATCGACAGGTATCAATCTTATTTATAAAGATATAAATGCGGTTGGAACAGCAACTGGATCTTTCGAGCTTGAATCTACCAAAGATGGGACTTTGATAGAAGGCAAAAAGGGATATATCAGAATAGAAGGTGTTTCAAGACCATCAAAGGCTCTTTTATTTCTTGGGGGAAATAAAGATGGAGAAGAAATCACGCTTCCTCAAATTCAAGGTATTGGTTATTATTTTGAAGCAAATGTGGCTGCCTCTTTATTGAGTAAGTCCTTGATTGAGCCAGAAGAATATTCACTTGATAGATCAAGAAAAATAATGATGATCTTTGATGAAGTCAAAGAACAGAATGGAATAACGTTTCCTGAAAATATTGAGCAACTTTAACTATCAATCTACCAAAATTTAGCATAATTTTACTGATTTTTATTTATTGTAATTAATTCCTATAAAAGACCTTCATAACCTTCAAGTTCAACTTCACTATAAAGCTTTGAATTTGGGTCAAAATAAGGACGTTCTGCTTGTGAAATGACTCTAGTTCCATGTCTAGTTTTTGGATAATAATCAAAAATTCCTGTATGGAAATGAGATCTGTTATCCCAAATTGCAACTGCGTTCTTGGTCCATTTAATTCGAGCCTGAAACTGTAACGATCTTCTGATATGATCAAAAAGATACTGTAAGATGGTATCACTTAATCTTTTCTCCAAACCCACAATTTCAGTAGTGAAGTTTTCCGCCACATATAAAGATTTTAAACCAGTAATTGGATTAGTTCTAACAATTGGATGTTCAGTGATAATCGGAGGTCTTCTGGTTTCCAGCCCCTTTGCCTGTGCCACGGCAGCCTGTCCAAATCCACTACTTTTAGCTTTCAAAGTTTCCAAAAATGTTCTGAATTGGTGATCAAGACTCTCATAAATCAAATAACCGTTGGCAAATAATGTATCACCGCCAATGATTTCACCATTATCCGACTCAGGTAAAACATCAAATCTTAAGGTCGAGATTCCAGCACTGTTCAGCTCATATGGAACATCTGAATGCCAAACTTGGGAAGTGAGTCCATTTTTCGAATTTTGATCTTTGTAAACTGGATGAACCCAAGGTAAGTCAGGAATGATACCACTTTGATGGTGGATATGAGGTTCACCAAAATAAGCAGTGAATTTGATTTGTTCTCTTATGTCAAGATCATCCTGATCTCTAACTAAAACAACCCCTCTTTCTGCAGCCAATCTTGCCAATTCGTTCTTTTGGTCATTAGTGAGGCTTCTCAGATTTATACCAACAAGCTCAGTTCCGCAATATGGGGTCAAATGATTGACTTTAGTAGCGGCCTCAAAAAGTGATTTCTTTCCTGGATCTGAACCGATACCTTTGTCTATAAAGTCCTTCTTTTCAACGTATGGTTCTAATTTCCATTGTGTATAATTAGGATATTCAATACCTTGCTCTTTGGCGTAAAGATAAGGAGAAACATTGGATGGAGTATGGTAGTCAGGGAATAACTCTCTCAGTTGAGGAGGTATCTTGAAATCGAAAGTGTTTGGGCTGTCAACATCCTTAGCATCCTTGTTGCTAAAGTCTTTGAGTTGTAAAGATTGTACTTTCGTGGTTTCTGTGTGTGACATTGTCGTTGATCTTTCATTTAAAATTCCCACAGGGAACCATTCAGGACTGAACGCCACTATATATAACTTCTGAGCTCATGATTTTACAGTCAATTTCCAGGAACCCGAACTGAGCCTTAACGGTCAAGCCTCAAAGTCATGCAACCAAGACCCAAGGTACCTCGAAAAGCCAATTTTGCCTAGAAAGATCAAATTTTGATTGTTCTCTATTGTACCAAATTCCACAAACCTGACCACAAATTGCAAATCCGATATATGGAATAAAAGGGACGATCACTTGCCACTGTGGCCAGTGCTTTATGAGCACTAGAATTGCTCTTTACCATTGAATCTAATACGATTGCAATTAATGTTGCGGCTAATTGATCAATTTGGTATATCTACTTGCCACAATCTTCACGCTAATTGATCAATCTGGTATTTATGTGCCACAATAATCAGGCTAATGCATGAAACAAGCACAGACGAAGCATTATAATTGGCCCATGGTAGTGGCTAGATAGAAGATCATCACTTCACGCAGAAGTTGATCAGCCACCATTAACAGCCACTATCCCAGCCACCACAAAACCCGATGAGATATGCTAGATAGTGGTTACTCTTAAATTTTGACGGATTATTAAATCCAAATCACTTCTCAGCTCATAGTTTGGTATAGATTTCGTGATTATGTTCAACTATTGGAGCTTTTTATTAATTTAACCACAAGAAGGACTATATAAGAATTAGCAAGGCACTATTTTATCGACTGATAGGTGAACTGATATCCAAACGAAAACAATGAGTTCAGACGAAGACTTGAAACCGAATGCATCTATTGCAGTTTCTTCTCTTAGTGAAACTGATGACGAGTTTAATTACAAACCGAATGACGTTGATAGCTTGCAACCGCCAATTGCTTTCGATGCATCTCCAACTTTTAGCTTGAATAAGTTTAAAAAATGGCTGTCAAAATCACCAAACAAAGATGATCTTATCGCTACCAGAAAATCATTTTTTGAGGATCCAGATCCAGATATCGCCAAATCATACTTTCCAACAAAGAAATACGAGAACTATAGCTCTTTTGACCCTTATTTCCGTTGGACAATCAAGCAAGACAAAGCTGTTACAAGAAAGATTGATCTAAGAATTTTTACCATGGTTGTTAGTTTATTCTTTGCTTTAAATCTAGATAGAGGAAACTTAGGCTCTGCTGTTTCAAGTACTTTTTTAAAAGATTTGAAACTGACGACTAACGATTATAACAATGGTAATACTTTGAGATCAATTGGGTTTATTGTTTCTGAAATTCCATCCCAAATGATTGGTAAAAGATTTGGGCCAGATTGGTGGATCCCTATTCAGGTCACTTCTTGGAGTTTAGTTGCCTTGTTTCAATTCTTCTTGTCAGGTAAAAGATCATTCTATGCAACAAGATTTTTATTGGGTATAACTCAAGGTGGATTTATTGCTGATGCTGTTCAATATTTATCTTATTTCTATACTAGAGACCAGATGAGTTTACGTTTATCCTTGTTTTGGCTTACCGATGCTTGCTCTGGTATTATCAGCAACTTGCTTGCTGTGGGATTTTTGAAAATTCACATCCACGGGAAAGAAAGTTGGAGATGGCTATTTTTATTTGATGGCTTGATTACGTTGATATTTGGTATATCTTCGTTCTTCTTCATGGTTCCAGGTCCAACTCAAACGAAGACCAGATTCAACCAGAGCGGTATTTTCAACGAAGAGGAAGAGAAAATCATCACAAATAGACTCTTAAGAGACGATCCAACCAAATCTGATATGCACAACAGAGAAGGTATCTCAGTGAAACAATTTTTGAAAACTTTATCAGATTATGATCTGTGGCCATTACTAATTATATCTTTTGTGTACCAGATACCACAGAATCCAATCAAAGCTTATTTGAATATCAATTTAAAAGAGTTGAAGTTCACTACTGATCAAATTATTTTTTTGAATATCCCTATTGAAGTCATGACAAGTATCACTATCGTGCTGATCACTCTTCTTTCAGAAGCTGTCAATGAAAGATCTATTGTTTGCTCTCTACAGCAAATTTGGGTTTTAATTGTTGTTGTTATAGAATATACTAGGGCTAAATCATTGACGCCATGGGCACAATATGCCATTATGTTTTTCGCAATTGGTAATCCATCTTCACAGGCAATTATTGTTTCCTGGTGTTCGAGAATTTCTTATTCCGTGAGGGCAAGAGCCATTTCTGCTCCAATGTCAAACATTGGTATCCAGTTAGCTGGAATTGCAGGGAGTTATATTTATAGGGCCGATGATAAGCCATATTATTTCAGAGGTAACAGAGCCATTATTGGTATTGCATGCATGAACATTGCTTTATATGGGCTGACAAAAACTTATTATATTCTAAGAAATCGTTACAAAAGAAACAAATGGGCTTCTTTCACTGACGAGGAGAAAGAGAGATATGTTATCGAGCACAAGGACGATGGTAACAAGAGGCTGGATTTCTTGTTTGAACATTGAAGCATATTTTTCTGTAGAAAACTAATTATTAATTAATTTATAAAGGTGCTCAGTTTTAACTGCCTTACTATATGATTTCAGATCAATCTGTAATCTATAATGTATCATAGAGCGCTGCTAATAAGGGATAGGTCATAGATACCACAAACAATAAACCTGCCATTTCGGGAAAATTACCTGATTGTGTGAGACTTGAGCACTTGAAGAAAAAGATTACTTTTCTTACACGAGCTATTTAGCCGATCCTTTTCGTGCCACAGAAGAATGAATAGCCTTCGCCGTTGATTTAGAAATTATCATCTAGATGAGAATGCTTATACTTCGTTACCAAAAGACGCAAATTGATCTAAATTAGGAAATATCCGCTTATTCTCATAAACAGATTAATCCCGTTGTGAATGTGGCTTCACATTGCAAACTATAAGAGACTATGACACTCCTTTGATCTATAAGACTATCGCTTGTTTTTACAGCCATATCGAGAAGTATTTCCATTAAAATGTCTCAGTCGCCTTTCCTAGGAATCCTTCAAGTCGATACAAACTTTCACAGACCACTGGGGGACGTTGGTAACATTGGAACATGGAAGATTCCCGTCAAGATCAGGGTAGTGAGTGAAGCCAAAGACGATGTTGTAAGAAGCTCCAAGAACTATGCACAAGAGTTTGTTGAGGCTTGGACTAAAGCTGCTCTTGAGCTCGTTGAAGAAGGTGCTGTTGCCATCATCACCTCGTGTGGATTTCTAGCTACATTGCATCCAATTCTGCAAGAAAAAATACCAGTTCCCGTTGGAACCTCTTCACTATTGCAAATTCCACTGGCACAGAACCTTATTCCAAAGAATTCTCAGCTGGGTATTGTGACTTTTGATGCAGATAATCTTGGGAGAGAGCATTTAGAGGCTGTAGGGGTCAACCATGATGTTCCAATTGTTGGAGTAAAACCCAACGGCCGGTTTCAAAGAATCCTAAGAAATGGAGAGCCTTATGACTTCGAAGCTATCGAGGAAGAAATTTTAGAGGCTGTTGATGCTTTAATAGAAAAGCACAAAAATATTGGAGGGATACTATTGGAATGCACCAATATTCCTCCTTTTAAGAATGCCATCTACAAGAAGACAGGCTTACCGGTATGGGATATCATATCATTTGGAAACTATCTATACGAGGTGTCCCTACCTCCTAAATATGATTGAACTAATCTATATCAATTGGAATGCTCAAGTCCTCTTGAGTGAACGTCAAATCTTCCTCTGTAGACAATTCTTGTTCGTAGTAAGATTTAGCACCAGTTTTGATTTCACCAATCTTATTGATATCATCAAACTTAGATGGATCTCTCCATTTGAAAATCTTAGTGTACTCATTCTCACGGTTTTCGATAATATCAACGAGAAATTGTCCAAGGACTGGGAGAAATTTGAAACCATGTCCAGAGCCACCAGTGACAACAATTAAGCTCCTCTTCTTTGGCACATAGTCAATCAGGAAATCAGTGTTTATGGTGTCAGTGTACCATAGGATCTGTGTCTTTGAAATACCGAATTCAACGAGATCAGGTAAGAACACTCTAATTGCATCCTTTGCTTGCTTCAGCAAAACTTTAGACAGTCTTGACTCTGGCTTGTCGAAATGGTTGATAGCAGGAACAGAGACAACAGAACCATCAGAGAGAGTCACAGGGTTGGCGTACTTCTTGTGCCTGATGATGATCTTAACATAACCATGGGTCAATGGAAAGATACCAATACCACCAAACTTCAGCTTCTCCTTTCTAGCACCAACTCTCCAATTGAGGATAGACACATCTGAATACTTCTCAATCAAGTCTTTTCTGTCTTCTGGTACTTTCACCAGGATGACGTTTCCTGTTTGCGCCTCACTCAAGCCAGAGAGCTCTGGGAGCAGCGAGGCTGTCCAGGGACCTGCTGCTAGAATAGTCAGATCGCTCAGATGACTTTGACCGTCCTTGGTGATAACTCCCTTGATCTCGTCTTCTTCTTGGATTAAAGACTCGACATCACCCTTTTGTTCACCAGTGATAAACTTGACACCATTAGATCTCAGGATCTGGTGAACGTAAAGAAGAGCATTGTTAGCGAAGATCAGACCAGAAGTCGAATCCAAAACACCAGATAGTTTCTTGATGTATGGACTCTTATCCAACCCGTAAAGTTCAAACTTGTGAAACCATCCTGCCTCTCTGGCCTTTTTTAAATCTTCTTCATTGTTGATGTCAAACTGGGTATCTCTCAAACCAGATTTTTCAAAACTGGAAAGACTGTCCAACTGTTCTTGATCTAGATTATCTTTGTTATCTAGGCTGATGGCACCTGTTGCCTCAAAAATTCTCAGTTTGCCATGGTCATCAGCAATATTGAACTTCTCCAATGCCTCCTCCTTGGTCAATCTCTTGAGTTCCCTGTCCCATTCTTCGAAGTGAGGTCTAGCTGACAGTGCAAGTCTATGGTAGTAGTCCTTGTCTTCATAGTGGGCTCTGAACACCTTGTTGATATCGGCAGACGCTGTGTTGGCACCTTCTTCAAAAGTGTACCTCAACCCAAAGAGATCCAGCTTGTCAAAGATAGTGACATTGGAGTAGCCGCTTCTCACTAAATGCAGTGCTGAAGATAAGCCAAACACGCCTGAACCGACAATTATGATCTTTGAATCCTTTGAATAAGTCATTCTCCTGTATTCCTTATCGTTGTTCCCAAGTGGCCTCATTTGTCCAGCTTAAGTACCTCTAGACAGTCTCAGATCGGTGTCGGAAGATACCCTGGGCCCTGGCTACAGACCTTCTAAATTCGCAAACATGTCCTAATCCAGAAGACGATCAACTATGTGGCACATATATCAATAAAAATGAGATCAGATTTCAACATCAAATTGGAAAGGGGGCCCACCGCTAAATCTCAAGTTTTTCATCTAATACTTCACCCCTCAGCACATGTGAGATATCACGGACACTTAGTTGCGGAAAACTTACTAAATTGCAAGCTTTTAGCAGTTTTTCCGTTGATAATATTCAGCTTTGAGCTTCATCTTGAGGTCCTAGTCCTACAATCATCGACTGTGGTTCCGCAAATCGAAAAGCGGACATAGTGATCCACAAATTCCACTACTCCAGTCTTAAGTCTTCAGGTCTATGACTCAGTTTATATGTGGCTACCCTCAGCCTTCTCCGTCTCATTCATCGTTTACGGTATATGGAAGCTGAATCAGTGCCTATAAAGGTGAGCGTACTCGCCAGGTGTGAGGAATGACCATAGCCCAGTCGAACTATCAGTTACCATGTCCAGTATTAGTGACAAAGAGAAGACCATCTCAGATGTCCATTCAGTTGATCATTCCTCCGTGGGAAAGCTAGATAAGATTGATGGTAAAGTCATCAGGGACAGAAATGCAGATTTGACCTTAAAATTCTTTGAAGAAAACGATCCTCTTGTTCCTGAGATTACTCCACAGCAAGAAAAAGCACTGAAGATCAAGATATGGTTGACTGTAGTTCCGTTGGTGTTCTTTGTGAACTTCATGCTGTTTATGGACAAGAACGCAATGGGCTATGCTGCCTTGCTGGGTATGTTTGAAGACCTCGACCTGGATCAGGCAAAATACAACAACCTTCAAACTATTCTGTATGTTGGATATCTACTTGGACAAGTCCCAAGTCATTTGTTGTTCCAGAGAATTCGTCTTAGTTGGTATATTTCAGGTGTCACCATGGTCTGGGCCTTCACTACGCTGATCCAACTGACAGCTAAGAATTTCTCTCAATTGGCAGCTATCAGATTCTTTCTGGGGTTCTTTGAGAGTGGGGTTACACCTTCTATCACTTTTGTGCTTTCAATGTGGTTCACGCCTGCTGAACAAGCTGTTGTTATGCCAAGTTTCTGGATCAGTTGTATGGCTAATGGTCTGTTTGGTGGATTGATCTCCTACGGTGTTCAGTTTGTTGATGGTGTCTCACCTTGGAAAGTTTATTGGTCTATTATTGGCTCGTTAACATTCATACTGTCTGTCTTGACTTTTTTCTTCTACCCTGATAACCCAGCAACTTACAGGTTTTTCACTGTTGAACAAAGAGTCCACGTTATTAGAAGAATCAAAGCTGCTACTAATTCATCGATTGAACAAAAAGTTGTGAAAAAAGAACAACTCATTGAAGCAGTCAAAGATCCAATCACTTGGTTGTTTGGTCTGTTTGTCTTCTTGAATATGTTTTGCAACAATGTGAGCTTTCAGTCTGCCATTATTTACAAACAACTTGGTCTTGACAACTTACACGCTACTCTAGTTTCAGTTGCATCTTCTGGTTGGAGTACTGTGGTTTCAATCGCTGGCTCACTAGCATTGGCTAAATTCAAAGCCCAAACTGCACATGTTGCTACGTTCTTTTGTGGGTTGGCTCTGTTTGGTGGTATCCTAGTTGTTGCTTTGCCATTGCATTTGAGTAAGGGGATTCTAGCTGGTATCTTTTTGACCAACTCGAATGGTGTGACTTTTATTGCTGCTTTCTCATGGGCACAATCTTCAGCTGCCGGTTATTCGAAGAGACTTGTTAGAACTACTGTTTGGTCCATTTCCTATGCCATTGTTAACCTATTTGCTTCACAGTTTTGGTTGGCAAAAGACAAACCGCGTTACTACAGGGCCTGGATCATTATAAATGTGTTCTCCTTCTTTATCTCACCACTGATCCTACAGATAATCAGATTCATCCTCAGCAGAAGAAACAAGGAGAGAAAGAGGCTCCTTCGCGATATTGCAGAAGGAAATCTCGAGGACGTACATGGGTTTGTTACAGAAACTAATGCAGAAGGCGAGGAAGTTAAACATCAAGTGGATGTCTCGATGCTGGATTTGACTGATCTGCAGAACAAAAAATTCATTTACCCTTTGTGAATGATACAGGGACTCTAGTTCTTTTTACACATTCTTCGGAAATAAATAAATTTATTGGAAGATAATGGGATGTCTTAAAAAACACATCACCTCCAATTTTTCCCTCGTACATCAGAGTATCTATTTTGCTCATCCAATAGACCAAGATCATGAACGGTTCAGTGATGATCAAACGCATCTCATTTGAGCAATTTTTCAGATGACTCGAAAATAAAAAACTCACTATCTGCTCCTCCAAAGGCCGTGCCTACCTTCTTCACGGCCAAGTGTTTCAGCTAAATGTATGATGACTAGTTACTCAATTTTTAAACTCCGAAACACTTTCAGAACTTTAGTATCACTACAAAAATCTAAAAATCATACAGACTCATTTACACAACTCAGTTGAACTTTAGTACTTCTATATTATCTATATTATCTATATTTATGTCTATCTAACTTTATTTACAAAAACCTATATATCTTTAAACAATTTAAAATTTTGAAGCTTCCGCGTACGTTGGGTAGTCAGTATAGCCAACATGATCTGGAGCGTAAAAGGTTTCACGATGATAAGTGTTCAACTTGTAACCATTGTATAATCTATCAGGCAAATCTGGGTTGGAAATGAAAAATCTACCATAAGCAATCAAAGTGTTACCTTTTTCAGTATCAGCGATAGCTGCTTCAGGGTTCAAAGCATATGAACCGGTTCTGATAACAACACCGTTCCAGATACTGTAGATGAAATCATTAGAACCTGCAACTTCACCTTGACCTTCTGGTAAAGTAAGATCACTGACTCTTGGTTCCACAAGATGAATGTAAGCTAATCTGTTACCTTCTTTGGCTCTTCTTTCCAACTCACCAATAACATAGGCAATCTGAGCAACAATGACTGGCTCGTTGATACCGCTCATGTTACCGAAAGTACCATATGGTGAGAATCTAATACCAATTCTGTCAGCACCAATCTCTTTTATCAAAGCGTCAGTAACCTCCAAAACGAATCTGGCTCTATTCTCAATTGAACCACCGTATTCATCAGTTCTCTGGTTGGTTTTTGGATCCAAAAATTGATTTAAAAGATAACCATTAGCACTGTGAATTTCAACGCCATCAGCACCTGCT
Source organism: Gotozyma siamensis (assembly GCA_030579035.1). Lineage (NCBI taxonomy): Eukaryota > Fungi > Ascomycota > Saccharomycetes > Phaffomycetales > Phaffomycetaceae > Gotozyma > Gotozyma siamensis. The sequence goes on from JAKTZZ010000011.1 coordinate 14,777, forward strand.
TTGATAGAGTTCTTAGCAGCAGAAATATAACTTTGAATATGTTGTTGGATTTCCTCTTTGGTCAAACCATGTTGAGGATTGTTCGACTTTAAAGCTTTTTCTTTATACTCTTCAGACATGTAAATATCATCAGATGCGGAAACGTATTTCAAACCATCGCGAGCTAAAACTTCAGGTTCAGATTGTCTACCCAAGTTCCATAATTGTTGATAGACAAATGACTTGTTCTTATGGATAGTTTTGAAGATGGTGGCCCATTTTTCGGTTTGTTCTTCGGTATAGATACCTGGAGCTGTGTCATATCCACCAGCTTCGCGGGAAATAAAGGAACCTTCGGTAATGATTAAAGTACCTTCTCTGTTTGATCTTTGATCATAATATTCACTCATCAATTCAGCCTGTGGGACATTTTTGATGTTTCTCATTCTGGTTAATGGAGGTAAAACGACTCTGTGTTTGATTTCATTTTTACCAACAGTAATTGGTTTGAATAAGTTGGAGTCTTTCAATGCAACAGGCTTAAAGTCTTCGACGAAGGTGCTCATATTGATAAATAGATGATGATCTAATACAGATTAGCATGCTAGAAGTATGAGGTGAAGGAAATGCCGGTTTATATAGTATATAGTCCTGCATTAATAATCATGCTGTACCAATCATCGTGAGGCACAAAGTAAACAAGTCTACCGATGATTACAAATATCATCGGCTTTAATTAGGTCAAGAGCATTAATATCCGATTTGCCGATACCTGAGCACCAAGATAGAACCATGGAAGGTTATTGAAGCTCTTTGGATAAATGTTAAATCTAATATCGAAAGCTGAAGAGTCTGTTCAATGATAAGTTTTTCGGTATTCGTAGAAAATGTTAAACGAGCCTTTTTTGACTTGGACCCTTCAACAGAATCACTACAGAGAGAAACATTACAGAAAGAAAATACGTCGTGGGTGAATAGGTGCTTATTAATCTACACACGTGTATGATATCCAGCAAAGATTGATCTTTATTTGATACTCCAGATATGATAAGTCTGTATCCGGGTATACAAAGCAATTAAATTTTTCTTATTCCGAAGTTGGTCAAAGATCCATAAGGAAATTCGTAGATGGACAAAGTTCCTGCTAAGAGAGCAGCGCGCTGCGAACTCTCTCCCACAATAGACTTGATATAACCACCTGTAAGGACAAACTTCGAGTTCGAACCAACAATTGAAAAACCAACGCAACCCAGGTCTGGACCTTTCGAGCCATAATCTGGGCTAACTTGGAAGTTATGATAGCATCTTATCAAAACCCATGTCTGGGTGACCAAGTTCAAGCAAAGAAGTCTGTTGAAGGATGATGTTGGTGTATTTTCGGATCCCAAATGAGCAAGGTAGGAAATATCAACATCTTCCTCTTTTTCATTTGATTTAGATTCAAACGAAGATGGTGAGGCCCCAAGAAAAAGGACCAAGTATTTCTCAATTATTGTTGACTGATGAGCAACATTTTTTGCTTGACATTTGATCAATTTCTTTCCAAATTCTAAACTTCCGCCTGATGTATCATACTCCAAACAATGTGTTGCAACTTTTGTCCAAACTTCTTCATCCAAATCAAACCACCATGTATCCCCTAGTATGTCATTGTTAGAAGTACCACCATGAAGGACCAATTTTCTATTCAATTTTTTAGATTCATCCAATTTATAAGAACTTGTTGAATCAGGTGAAGAGGGTCTAGCAATTCCAACTTTTTGTAGGTTTTGATGAGGTGATTTAGGTTGATTTTTTCCAAAAGTGTAACAACTATCAATAACCTCGACAATATGAAATGCTCTTCCTTTTGGAAAACTATCATTGATACTCAAGGAGTTATTGATTGGGGTAGCTAAAATATTCTCACCAAATTCCAAGTAGTGATGTTTACCTTTGTATGTTGTTGAGAACTCAACTTTCCATAAATCATCAATTGTTTCAAATTCACCTTTGGAGTTTGTTTTATAACCACCCATTATAAAGACGGTGGCAGGAATGGTCTCATCCGTTTCATACAAACATTTGTGAATGTTCAAAGAGGTACTTGAATGACCAAACCTAGGAACAGTTACGGGAGATTTTGTTAAAATGGTTGGATGTGCAATCAAATCAAATTTTTTGAATTTCAATGTGAAAGTGTCCAAAATATAACCATTGTTATTCAAGATAACATCTCTTTGAATGAGAAACTTCCCATCTTTCGTTCTATTTATCTTATCAACAAACTGAAATCCGCCGTAATAAAATATATGTCTCTTTGTGATTTCAGAAGAAGAGATACAAAAAAGTGGAGGTGGAACGTCACCGCTTGTATTAGCTTTGCTGAAGTGAGTTGAGTCTGCGCTCAGAATATAAAGATCTGAATTGGGTATGAGTGATGGATGGTTCAAAATTTTATTGTCTATTGGGAACGGTAGTTCTTTGTAATCAATGATTATATTATCTGTATTGACCAAATGAGAGTATGGATCTCTTGAAAACTTGTGAGCACCTCCAAGAATGTAGACCAATCCATTCAAAGCACATGATGTATGATGAACAAACGAAGGTACGGGTGTTCGACCAACCGTTTTGGGCATGTGTACATAGTTTATGAATGCGTCATATTCATCTTTATCTTGAATAGTATCTGTATCTCTGTATGTAGCTTCAGGAAACACTGCTTTCGAAAACTTTGGTCTCCATACTTTATGAGCCTCAAAATAATCATCTAACTCGTTGATACTCCTAAACAGGTTTGTGTTTAGTTTCCTGTAAATGCTTCTATCTTGAAGGGTCGGAAGTATCCCCTGCTGTTCGTTGTACTTGTCTTCGTAGTAACTGTAAAGCAATTCCTGCAACTCCTCTACAGAAGTTGTTCGCGGCTTATCAGACTCGTAATTGAAGCATTCCAGCAACATTACTGCTGGCGACTTTGCCTCACTTTCAGCCATCAGTTGGCTCCAAAAGCAACTCTCGACTTTAAAAAAATTTGGCAATTAGTCGAAAATCGCCAAACTGCATAAAATGTGGCCCCCAACAGAAAGTTTTTGGGGGTCCCGATAATCGAAATTTGTGTCAAATGCTATAAAATTAATAACAGTAAATAGATAAATATTGAATAAATAAGTGAATAAATAAATAGATGAATAAATAAATAAATAATTTTAATAGATAAGGGCCTACTTTCTGTACCATAATCTGGTGATTCTGGTGGATTTCATCTTCTTTTGTAATCTGAAGACACCATACATCAAAGCTTCGGCAGTTGGGGGACAACCGGGAACATAGATATCAACTGGAACGATACGGTCACACCCTCTGACGACAGAGTACGAGTAATGATAGTACCCACCACCATTGGCACATGAACCCATAGAGATAACCCACTTTGGGTCAGCCATCTGGTCGTAAACTTGTCTCAAAGCTGGAGCCATCTTGTTAGTCAACGTACCCGCAACAATCATAATATCAGACTGTCTAGGCGAGGCTCTGAAAATAATCCCTAGTCTATCCTGGTCGTACCTTGGGGTAGAGACATGCATCATCTCCACTGCACAACACGCTAACCCGAACGTGACTGGCCAGAAGGAGGATTTTCTTGCCCAGTTGACGATGTTGTCCATTGTGGTGGTGACATATTCCAACGAGTTTGCAGGCTTAGTATCGACGCTGCCGAGGGGAAGATCGGTTGCGAGCTTCTGTGGGATGACACTACTCTGTGTGGCAATGGATCTATGCAACACGGGTGTCAACACGGGTGTCAATCTGGATCTCAACATGGTGATATTAAAGCTGATTTGGTGGGAAATAAGGGGATGAGGAATCTTTGTGTTTTTTTTTCTTCCAAAAAAAAAATAATCCATTACTGACTTGGAGTCGATCTCGCACTACAATTAAACAGTTAAGCTAAAGTGCCAAGATGGGAAGAGTTAACATGTTCAACTTCTCAGCGCTGCTGCTGAGTGTTTCAGTGGGGATGTACACCGGTATGTTGCATTTTCCGGGGATATTCTTCCCTCAATTCTCAGCCCAACAGACCTTTTACTAACACCTGTACCCAGGGATAAGCTTCTTTCAACCGATTGTGGTGTAAGTATTGATAACATAACCACAGATAGAATGAATACTAACTTTCTGTCGCAGAGAGAGGTTGAGACAAGATGGTAACCTGAGAACAGACATGGAGTTCCCAAATTACGATGAGGAAGGCAATCCTATAATCGAAGAGGTGGAAGCTTTTAAAAAACAGTTGAAAGAGCAAAAAAGCCAAAAGGATGGCAAAACACCTTTGTCTGAACAGATAGAAGGACCGAAAAAATGAGGAAATGTATAAAGCTTCAAGAGACGTGTAAATAGATTATAATCTGTAAATTTCCTAATCAGGTAAATGACATAATCAGCGATGAGCTTAAAAAAAAATTCATACAAAATTTTATTTGACTAGTTAAACCAAACATCAACTAAACAAACACCCAATGGGGAAACTTAAGAAAAGATCCAGATCTTCTAATCACAGAGTCAATCCTCTTGCCGCAAACAAGCGTGCAAAGGTGGATAGTCAAAATGAGAACTTGAGGAATAACAAGGTTTTACCTTTGATTGCAAAACTAGATTCAAAGACACCAAATGAAAGATCGATGGCCTTGGGCTCCATCTCAGTCTTAGCAGAAGATCCTAAGCTCAGAAGTCTACTTCTGAAGGAAAGACTTGTTCAAATTCTCGTGGAGAAGAGTCTGAAGGACGAGAATGATGAAATTATTGTTGAAAGTTTAGGACTATTGAGAAACTTAGTCATTGAAGAAGGGTACGATGTGGCCATTTATCTATGGAGACACAACATTTGGACAGAAATAGAAGAAAATCTTGAAAAGGCCAAAAGATCTTTTGATTCTTTGTCAGGAACTAGCTCTCAAGAGAACAATATTGGAGCCGCTTTACTATTTGACTACTTGGAGAACTGTATCTCTCTTATTGTTGGATTAGGTGACTCTTCACAAGATCTGTTTGACCAAATATATACCAAAATTGATCCAATTATGGAATTTTTGAAAAGCATATTAAGCTATGGTGTTGATATTGAGAACAAAAAATTGAAAATTTCAACTACTCTGTTAAACTCTATCTTTGATTTAATTTACAGCTTCAGTTCGGAATCTCTTGAGTTTGCTAAAAACCTCTTATCCAAATGGAATTTTAACTTCAAAATCTTAGGAAATTTTGCACTCGAAGTTCCTAAATGCAATGAACTTTCCAAGGTCTACTTACAAGGTATTGAGCTACAGTTATTGGATCTCAATACCAACGATGATAAAGATAGTTTGTTGTTACAAACCTTACAGAATACCATATTAATCATAAAAGACATTGATATCGAAACAAGCAGAGAAATATTAGTTAAGGAGATAGATAATGCCAATGCTGAAAGTTATCAAAAAGAAAATAAGAAAAGATCAGATGCTAGAGCGAAATTTAATGCTGTTGAGCTAGCAGCTCAGATCATTACAGCAACCATTGAGTATATTGCATTCGATGAAAGGCATGAATCATTCGATAATAGATCTGATATGACTGGTTTCGAAAACTTGATTGAATATTTATCAGGAACTACGTCGGATTTGTTAGTCTCATTGCTATCTTATGTTGAATTCGCAAGCAGTTCCTTAACTGCGTTGAACAATCTGACTTGGTTGTTTGCTAAATTTGGTATTACAAATGATTCTTTCACTTCAAAGATTTGGAAAGCCGTTCTCGGTTTGAAAGATGTGGAAATTGAAGATAAGATCAACGTTTTTGGTATTCTTTGGGCATTATTAAGTGTCAATGAGATGATTCCGTTGGACAATACATTTGTTTATGAAGTTCTTGGTGATTTCCAATCAACTCTAAATAATTCTGAGTTGGATCCAGAGCTAAAGGTCGAATATTTGGTCAAATTAGTTGGATTTTTAGGAACAGTTGCTAAAAGACAAGGATTTGTCGAAACTAATCTCAAAATTTCTAAATTCTTCATTGAATTACTTGATTCTTTACCGAATCTATCTTCAGTCTTGGTTATTGAAATTTTGGATATTTTTTATGAAATTTACGGTGATGCATCCTTCGACTATGATGAACCAGTTTTCATTGGTGAAAATTATTTGGCACAGTTGGATGATTTGAAACCTGCTATCAAGACAGCTATTAAACTAGTTGATAAGAACAAAAATCCGATATTAAAACAGAAAGGTGAAGAGGTGTTCCGTAATTTGGGAAGATTTATTCAGTATAAAAAATCTGAACGTTAAAATACTACTATTGCATTTTATTTTAAGTTGGTCATTCATTATAATTAATACATAAGATCAATGTAAAATTGTTTTTAAAACTCCATTTTCAAAGACCGTAATAAAAAGGAAGCTTTGAAGAGCTCATACAAAATTTGGAAACACCAAAAGAAGAAATAAAGTATGCAAAAAGATAAATGTTTCTAAAATATTCTATTTGACATATCTTTTTGCTTGCTCAAGAACTTTCTTTTCATACAAAGGTCTATCCTTACCAAATGCTCTCCATGCTGGTTCTTGAGCAGGAGAGTCTGGATTTGGTGAATCTAGTAACTCCTGAATACCAAGAGCGATTGTTTTCAAGTTGATAGCAGGTCTCCAATCTTGGTCCTCGTTCAAAATGGATAAACAGATGGTGCCTGATGGATAGACATTCGGATGATAGAACCCAGCTGGGAACTTGACCTTAGGAGGTTTTGAAGGGTAATCGTTAGGGAAAGATAGCGTTATAGGGTATACACCGTCAGCCCATATCGTGTTTTCTTTTCCTGGAATACCAGCGACCCAGTTCTGCAAATCTAGAGACCCATCTGCAGCTTTGATTGGTTTTGCATAGAAGCCAAACGGATGGTCTTTTCTCCACTGCTTTCTCTCTTCTTGTAGACGACTGTTGAGTAGATTAGACATTGTTAATAAGAAGTGTTGATACTGTTTATAGAAAGTAAAATTATCGATTTGGTGTTTGTGATTGAAATGAAAAAATTCGCGACTTCTTACCTCTTTTTCTGGTGGTCTTGTAGAGTTTTATTGTTTCACCAGTTATTCTTCTTAAGAGTAATATTTGATTTGAGATGTCAGCCGAAGAAGACGACTTGGACGATCTTGACGATTACCTGGACGGGTTCCAGGACGAGATTTTGAGCAAACCGGCCGAGGAACTGGCCAGAGAGACACAGGAAGCAAAGAGTGTGGAGACAGGTGAGAAGAGTAAGAAAGAGGAAGAAACCTTTCGGGACAATCTGGACAGTGTGTTGGAACAGCTCCAAAGCGAGTCACCAGAGGCTAAGAACTTGTTTGAGTCTTTGATCCGAAATCTAGACGGAATGGAGAAAGAAAGTAAGGAAGAAGAGCAAGCTCCAACCAATTTGAAAGATACGGTTTCAAGTACGTTGAACAGACTCAAGGAAAGCAAAGCTAAAGTGGATCAGTCCATCAAAGATGAAGAACCAGATCATCTGCTCGAGAATCTCTTGAATCAATTGAACTTAGGAGAAGAAGGTGGGTTCGGAGACGGTGATTTCAACCTTGATGAAATGTTGGGGGATTTACTAGGACAGTTGGCTTCCAAAGCAGTGCTATATGAGCCTTTGAAAGATTTGAATGTCAAATATCCACAGTGGATCGCAACTCACAGAGAAACTTTGAGCGAAGAGGAACTTGTGCGTTACACCAAGCAATCGGACATCGTACAGAGTCTAGTGTCTAAATTTGAAGAACCAGACTATTCTGACGAATCCAAGCCCCACACAGAATTCATATCACTCAAGTTGGAAGAAATGCAAACTTCTGGAAATCCACCACCGGAATTAATGGATGATTTGAGCAAGACTGGTCTTCCAGGGTTCCAATTGGATGGTGATGATCTTCCTGCCGATCTTGATGTAAATCTTGAAAAAGAATTGGAGGAAAATTGTCAACAGCAGTGATCATAACTAGTTATGTATATTATACTATTCTGTCATATATCAACTTAACCACATTCTGTACTAAAATCCAATCTTTTTGGTTATGAGCACTTTTATTTTATCTTATCGCGAAATCGATTTGTTTATGTTTTGTCGTAGTGTTATTCCTAAACGACAGACACCAGATGGGTGAGTAACCAGGCCACTGTATTACTGTGATGGTATACTAACCGCTGTTCGCAGATAAGAACTACTTCAAGGGGCTCAGTGATCGGCTGTATGAAAAGCGGAAGGCTCGCGCTCTTGAATTGGAGCAAACCATAAGGCATTGTGTCAGCACAGGAGACACCGACAAAATCAAGGACATCATTGGCCAGTTATCAAGGGACTACGCATATGCTGTTCATCAGCCTAATGCGAGAAATGGTGGGCTTATTGGGCTTGCAGCAACCGCAATTGCACTCGGTCAAAACGAAGTCGCTCTGTACTTGCAAGATATTATACATCCAGTCCTTGCCTGTTTCGGTGATCAAGACGCTGGTGTTAGATATTATGCTTGTGAAAGTTTGTACAACATTTCTAAAGTTGCTAAAGGAGAGATTTTATTATATTTCAATGAAATTTTTGACGTTTTATGTGCATTGGCAGCGGATTCAGAGCCTTCTGTGAAAAACGGTGCGGATCTGCTTGATCGTCTGATAAAGGATATAGTCTGTGAGAAAGCCACTTCATATGTCAGTATTATTCAGCAGGACCCTGAGCTTGATTACAAAAATGCAACCCAAACAGTCTATAAAGATGCCAAGGGTCAAACTTTTCAATTACAGACCCCACAAGAACCAACAGCCTTTTCTTTACCAAAGTTCATTCCATTGCTAATGGAAAGAATTAACACTGTCGAACCTTTTACCAGAGTTTTCTTAGTATCTTGGATTACCCTCTTGAACTCAATACCCGACTTAGAACTAGTGTCATATTTACCTGCATTTTTAGGAGGATTGCTCACTTACCTGAAAGATTCTCACAATGATGTTAGGATTTTGACACAATCTGCTTTGGACATGTTTTTGCATGAAATCAGAAGGGTTAGTGAAATTAAAAGGCTTGTCAAAGAACAGAGAGAAGCTGTGGAGTCTACTAAAACGCCAGAAATTCAATTTGAAAGAGATTCAAGGCTGCAAAACAGTATAACCATAACGGATGTCGATTCTGCTGGTATTCTTTTGAAGCCTACTAGAGCAAGTGATGAAATTGCTAATTCCAGTGAACAGCAAGATCATGTAGAGGAAGTCTCTAACGAAGTTAGATCAGAAACTAATGAGTCTGAGGAAAGGCAAGTGATGCACGATGGTGAAATTTATATCCCAGGACAAGATGTTCATTTGGATTTCCCAAAGTTGATTGAGATTTTGATTTCGTTTGTGGACTATAATGACGAGAAAATTCAATTAGTGGTGTTTTCCTGGCTGGATACTTTATTGGAAATTTCACCACAGAGCTTCATTCAGTACCTACCAAGATTACTATCGGTTTTGCTAACGACCATGACAAACCAAGAAAGTGGATCTGCATCACAAGAGAGTTCTAAAGAGTTGAATGATAAACTTTTAAGTTTCATATCTGGCCTCACCCCGCCTGATGAAAAGAGATTAGACTATAAAATGACAATTAACAATTTGACGTTGAACTTTCTCAATGAAAACGAAATTACGAAAGTTTCTACTCTGGACTGGTTAAAGATGTTACACAAAAAATCTCCGAAACAACTACTTGAGCATGATGAAACATTCACTACCTTATTAAAGGCATTATCAGATTCTAGTGAAGAAGTGATCTACAGGGATTTACAATTGATCAGTGAAATATCTTATGAAAGTGATGACAATACTTTTCAAGTATTTATGAACAATTTGCTAGACCTATTCAAGAATGATTCCAAACTTTTAGAAACTAGAGGTAACTTTATTTTAAGAAGATTATGTATTTCTTTAGATCCTGTGAGAGTTTACCAAACATTAGCAAAGGTTTTAGAAAAGGAAGAGGATTCTGCATTTGTTGGAATCTTGATTCAAATTTTAAACAACAACTTCATAACCGCACCTGAATTATCAGGATTGAGAAAAAGGATTAGAAATCTTGAAGACAGGGATGATTGGGAATTTTTTTCTACACTCTTTAAGGCCTGGTCTACAAATGCTCCCGCAACACTAGCGTTATGTTTATTAGCACAGTCTTATGAACTGGCGTACTCAGTACTACAAATATTTGTCGATTTCGAAATAACTGTCAACGTTTTGGTTCAAATAGATATATTGGTTCAGTTGTTGGAATCCCCAGTATTCACCAGAGTGAGGCTGCAATTGTTGGAACCTGAGAAGTATCCGTATTTGTACAAATGTCTGTATGGTATCTTAATGTTGCTGCCTCAATCCACTGCATTCACTACTTTGAAAAACAGACTAAGCAGTGTTAGTGTCATCAACACCTTCTCCTCAAACTCAAACAATTCAGAAGTTAATATCAACTCAACAGTTTCAGTATCCCACTCCGCTGGATCTCTAGCCAAGAGAGATTTCAAATGGGCAGAGTTGTTGCAAAGATTTCGCAAAGTTCAAAGAGATCAAGAGACTTCATTGCTGAATACAAGAAAAAACATATCAAAAGAAAAATCGTTACCCAAATACTCTGTGACTCCAATGAATGAACTTGGCAATCCTTTGGAAAAGACAAACGCTGTTAATACAAAGGATAATTCAAAACTTAAAAGTCAAACAAGCGAACTGAGATCCGCAGTTAGGAAACTTTCTGGAAGATCGTTTGTACTAAAAGGATTTGGTGGAGAAAAATAAGCATGCAAACTCTGTATATTTAAAGAACAATTCTGTAACAAGAACAATGAAATGTCTAACTGGAATTGATCATTGTAACATTGGATCCCTGAAGGATGGTTGAAAGTTACCTCTTCTGACATCACGCACAACTTTTTTACTCTTCTCTCTACTTTCTGCTAGCTGAATCAGCTTTTCTTCCTTTCTTTGCCTCTGTAACGCCAAGTTATCAGTGAGTCTTCTGTCTGAACTTTGAACGGTCAACTGGCCTTGAGATGCATCAGATGTATTAGAGGTGTGTCTATTAGTTCTTTGTAATGATCTATGACCCAATCTTTGGCCATTTGGTAGCATTAATTGGTAGTCAATTGGATCAATTGTTGCAACAGTATAATTATCATCAATATCGTCAAACTCATCACTTTCAGTTTCTGGGTCACTATCAATTACATTAAAATCAGCCTCCTCGCTGAAACCAACTCTTTTTTTAGATTTTGATGCCTTCACTTCTGAGCCTATTGATGAAAAATCGTAAAATTTGGCAACAGCCGCTTTCTCTTCTTTGGTTTCGTAAGGTAAACGACAATGGCCCTTGGATGTAACATGAGCACGTATACTTTCCAAAGTTCTTCCTTGGAAGTTACAACATAGACATTCATTTTCAATAACAATGATATTGATCAAATGTTCCAAAAGCCCTTTAAGATCGGTTAAGTATGATCTTTCAGGTAAATATAACCCATGATGTTTGAACATGTGGGTGACATTTACTTCCAAATCAGTATGCGGAGTACCGCAAAATATGCACGATGTGATCGGTTGTATTGAAGTTTCATAGTCACGATCATATTCTTCTGTTTCATTGCCGAGTTCACTTTCATTTAAAGATCCAATATCTTGATAATCATCAAAATTGCTATGAGTGTCTGCTTCTGAAGCAGTTTCAAAGTTACTATCCATGTCAGAATGTGTTCCAGCATGACTGTAGACTGATTCACCTAGCGAAAAGTGTGAAAACCCACTAGCAACTGTGCTTGCCGGAGAAGCATCTCTTGGATGCTCTGATTCCTCTGCCAGATCTCTTCCTCTAGTTTGATGTGTATGCAGTGAATGACCTTTATGTTGCTGCGTACGGTTCTTTGTTTCTTGCTTATGTTCAGGAAGCACCTTAAATCCAAATTCGTCAACTCTTTCCTCATATTGTTTGGAATGCTTGACCTTCTCAGCGAAAACAGCAGCATCAACTGGAGTAAGACCAGCTACTCTTCTCTTCAGATTATACCTGTGCCAATCGGTCTTCATATGATATCTCTGGGAGTCTGAGTCCAAGAACTGGATAAGACATGAGTTACACTTGAAGTGGACTGATGACATGGTAATTGGTAATTGGTAATTGGTATTTATGTTGTGTTAGAAATCAGGCCGCCTCAATTGATTGTCAACTTATTTTTCGCCTATAATCAATTTTCCCAGAAGGAGAATCGGTTCAGACACGCACAGAGATTATTGAGATAGGAATAAACTTCTACATAAACACAAGTTATTGAAACTTTTTCTTAAATTAAAACGATTCTAGGCAGACAACGTAGCACTGCAGTTTTCATATGAGCAGCACCGAACAACATCACTGATTTAAACCTTTGTATGCTAAAAAAACCTTTTTCTTTTCTTTGACTAAAATAACTTCACAAAACTGGAAACAACTTGATAAAAGTAAAGAGTTTTCTTAACGGTATTTGTTGAAACCAATATCTTTGGCCTTTTCTCTGAAACATTGACGACATAAGTTCAAACCGTATTTTCTGACTAAACCAGAGTGAGATGAACAGACTCTACATTGACGGCCACCTTTACCGTAACTTCTTGGGTGTGAGAACCAAACGTTTTCGTGAGCCATATTTCTGTTAAAATTGTTAGTACATCATTCTTAGTTTATTGAAATTATTCGTCAATGAAAATGTATTGCTAGGCTTATCGTGCTGCTATAAGCAAAATTTTGATTGAACCATGTGAGGTTTTAGGAAGAGTTGCAAATCTTGATAAAGCAATAGTCGTTAATATTAGTAGCTCACTTGTGTGAGCGATAAATATTGACTTGAGTTCATGTCCGTTTGATTATTCAGTTGTCATTGACTTTTCGAGTTTTATGTTCTCTTGTTGTGTGATCAAAATTTGATGAACAGTGTTTCCATCAACTGTGTAGTAACCGCATGAGTGGTTTCTTCTGGTCTAGAATTTGGTAGTGTCTCGTCCACCATAGTAATACGTTTCCATTCTGAACTATGTGCCCACTTACATTGATGTTTGTTTTGAGCTTTAATCGAAGTAGTAGAAAAACTGTTTGGAATTTTGATGATTTTCGCTACAACAATTTTTCCAGACTCTGTGTGGTCCCCACCGAGAAAGTTAGTGTGGAAAATTCGCGGACCTCACTTTGTTTCCGAATTCGAAGCTGACAAGCGCGAATAAAAACTAAAAAGTTCACAGTCACCTTGATATAAGCCCTATATATCATCACGTGGCTGAAATTAATGAGCCCTACAAATTTGAAGAAAGATAAAAAGTGAGAAAATTCAATTCTAATCCTTCCTTCTTTCATTTCCTTAATCAAAAAGTAAAATATATGGAAACATATATTACTGGAAACATTTGCCACGATGAACTTACTCTATCTAAGTAATTTCATTGCCATTACATGGGATTGCAGTCCCTTTAATGTTCGTTTCCTAGAAAGAATTACATCCAGGATAGGAAGTTTGGAACTCGTGTGTCTGCCAAAGGCGATGGGCTCTGAATGTCGATGAAAGGATAAATCTTATGTGTATTATTGCTGTTCTTTCTGTTTAGATGATTCTCTTTTATATTGTAGCTTTTTTCAAGGTGCTATAGACTTATATTATAGCTATATTTTAAGGTTTTCCTTTTGGAAATCAAATGATTTCGGCATACAACTCCTGTTCAAAAGTTAGGGCCTCAAATTTGAAATCGCCTAGATTTACATCAATGGTGAACGTTGCAAAGACGCTGGTCTGTTTTCCTTTATATGATTTCAATAAATTGGAATGTGTGTGATCTAAAACAGGGATCTTTCCACTTGCAGAGTAACCTGGTTCAACTTGAAAATGAATGTTTGATAACAAAATTTCGGGAATTTCTTCTTTGAAATTAATCTTCAACTCTTTGAATAAGACTCTAAGTGCGTCCGATTGTTCTTCAAATGGGTTGTATGTATTCAATTGAACTAGCTTCTCTTCTGGAAAGAAATTAATTTTGGTGATCAATTTCTTGTCTTTGAAAAAACTAGACAATGGGACAGTGATTTGTCTACCTTCCAATAAAATTTTGAGGTCATTCATTTCAGATGATTTGGAATGGGACTTGAAAGTGATATTACTATCTTCTCCGCTTAAATGTGATCGAATCAAACTGCTTAGATCCTGCTCACAACGCTGTTGGACCTTCAAGGATGCCTTTATTCTTTCTGAACTTTGATTCGCTGGTAGGAACAAATCAAAGAGTTCAACGGATCCAATCTTACTCGAATTGTGATAAATATCAAAGCTGAGGTACTGGATAAAGATCTCAAAGTCAAACGGATTATTAAATCTAATAAAACCAAGCATTCTCAACTCGTCAAAAGTAGTTGAGCTTAACAAAAACAAACTTTCCAAGCCATAATATGTCTCTTTGTGATTGACGTTGAGTAGTTTATCAAGTGAAATGATAAAATGATTTTCTAACTGCTGAATAATTGTGTCAAAGAAAATAGATCTCAAACTGATATCTGTTCGAGTATTGATCACGACTATTTTTTTGGAAAATTCGGATTCTTTGTAATGTTTAACAACTTCGATAATCTTATCTGGATCAAGTAAATACAGTCTCGACTCTTTCAAATCAACAATAAACTTTCTGTTTTCTGTACCAACGTTATGCCATTTGTGTAGATTAATACCTAAGATCGGAGTATTCTCGATTTGAATGGTGACATATCCAGTGATCTCCTGAATATCAAAAATTTCATTGTTCGAATTATCGATACTTGGTAAATCAAGTTCAAAGTCTGATTGAAAACTAAACCTGGGAATTTCATTTTCCTCATTGACAAATAGAAGTTTTTGATCAGTGATTTTGATGGTTTTAATAAAATCATTATCAAAATAGTTTTCTATTTCAAGTTTCGCCTTGAACTTGATCTTTTGAAAAATAGTGGAGATACTCCAAAGAAGGTAAAAAGGAAGTTTTTCGTTAACCTGTGATTTGAAAGTTGGCATGAAATAAACATGTTCACCTTCGTCACTCAATATGTTGTTTATAAACCGATTTATTGGCGAGATCCCAGATGCACAAAAAGCGGTACTTTTATCACTCATCTTTTGTAAGAGTAAAGATAGTGAAATTTGGGTTGGATAACTCAGCCTATGGTAAATTTCTGCTTCACTGACAAAGGATGCAACTCTCATGAAATCTTTTCCACATCCAGCGACAACTATATCCCACTCCACTGGTGGTAGTTCTATATCGAATGGAAAAATATTAAAGTTTGTTGTAAGAGAGACTTTTTGAGTCATTTTGGAGTTAGTAGTATCAACCACAGTGTCTCCTAATACAACATCACTGTAATTAAATATCCTGCTATTTGTCAAACTGAAAGAATGTTTGTTGAACACCCTAAATGAAGAACTGACTTTTTTGCTTCCAAGAAGGGCAGACGGAAAAATATAAAACCCCCACGGAGTTCAACAGGTTGGGAGCTGCCTGATACTGCTGACTCGTAATCATCGACCAATGTTTTAAAATCGTCTGGTATGACCTTAATTTTGATACTAGCCGAAAAGAAAGGTTCCTTCTCGATAAAATGGATTTCAAAATCGGTTGTTGTCACCTCCAAAGGGGATACTAAAGACTTTGATACACCTGGCACTTCAAATCCAATAACTATTGGCTCAATTTCTTTGAGTGCAAAGGTGCTGAAGAAAATGAAGAAGGAATAATAAAACCACTTCTCACCAAAGTGGAGAGCAGAAAAATCAACGTTGAACACCCCATTAACTTGTGCGTCTATCAAATTTTGACCAGGAACAGCATCTAAGACTTTCAAACCCTCAATTTTTAAGTAGAAACCTCTGTTCAAAACATCTCCAGAGCGAGTAATATAAAAGGTCAAAAGTATGCTTGCAAGAATGATCAAAACAAAACGTAAAAGGTACTTGAACAGCGCTGTATCGGTCGATGTTTCGCAGCATGATTGAGTTAATTCACGCTCTGGCTTTTGATCAAAGATTGGATCAGATTGTTGCTGTAGAAGCTCAAGCTCATGTTCGATCTGTGGATCTGGCTCTTCTTCCTCGAGGGTCTCTGATTCTTTGGCGCTTCGATGACTGACAGTGCTTGAGCCAACTGTGGTCCAGCTCTGTGTGTCTTCAACGCTCCCCGCACTCATTTCAACCTTTCCTGTGAGTAAAGAATCGCAACTATGTGGTTTTTTCAAGGAATAAAAGTACGATCTCTCAACGTTTTTTTCACGTTCTTTGTTGAAAGGTTAGATCTGCCTATGTGGCCCGTATCAATATTTTGACACATAATCTTTTTTTCGAGGTTTGAGATTTAAATCTTGATCCATGAGAAATTTACAAAAATTTAGAATTTATGGAATTGAATTTTAAATCTATTCAACTGATCACAGCTTTGACCCAAAGTCGCTATTCGTCAAGCTCTCGACTGGCTGGGGAGCCGGAGTGAGGTACAAACCAGCTTTGAAGTCACTGTAATCATCAATTTCTCGGCCTGTTGGGAAGCCAGCGACAGTGCTGTTATCTGTTGAGCCCTTAGCATGCAAATTAACGATAAGTTTTGGGCTGTTTGGGTTGACAATGAACTGTTGATACAATCCAATAATGTCTGCTTTGCTGATATTCTTGATCAATTCGGCATCTTTCTCGTGTCTCAAGAAATCATAGTATCCAGAAGCAATACGACCTATGAACCTGCTATTCTCTTCGCCTAAGTTTTTCAAAGCTTGTAGTTTTTTATTAATCAAAGCTTCCTTGTTCTTTTCAAAATCTTCATCCGAAAGATTTTTCAAAGTTTCAAAGTATGTCTTTAAGAAATTGGCGATTCTAGATTCCAGAAAGGTTGTGTTTCTTTCACTTTGGATAATCAGTCTCAAACCAAAAGTGGTATTTGTAGTCAAAACACCGCTAAAAACAATGTAGCCCAATTGCTCCTTGGTACGTAAAACATCAAATGCAGGTTCTTTAATCAATTGAGCTAATAAAGAAGCTTGTGCTAATGCTTTGTAGTCTGTGAATTGCCCTATTTGAATGAAGTATTGAATACATGAGTTGATGTTTTCAGCATCGGGTAAAATTCTATCCAACTTGAATGTTTGTTCATCAGATAATAAATATGATCTTGGCTTGATGTTTTGTGATTTTCCTAGAGCTTCAAAGTGCGTAGAGTTTTCCACAATTCTTATAATTTCTTGGACATCGGATTTGGTATAGTTACCATTAACCAAACCTTCAACAAAACCTTGTTTATATATCAAAGGAATGAAGTTTTGAAGATCTTTAAAAGTGAGTTCTTCTAAAACATTCAATTTTTCATCAGTAGACCATGAATTTTCATTCAATAAATTGGAAAATAAACCAGTGACCAAGTTGTATGGAGGATTAAAGAAGTGGTTTTTGTAAGCTCTCAAAACCTTCTCCCTAATAACTTTGAATCTATCTTCAGATGGTTCAAAAGTGTTGATATGATCAAGGACAGTTTTCAATAAAACAGGTGATTTCTCGTTATAACCGGAAACACTTAAGAGTAACCCAAATTTTCCAACTGAGAAATCAAATCTCAAGCCAGCAAGCTCAGCTTGGTAGGATGTGTCAATCAAAGAGTCCTTAATCAATTCAGTATAGATCGCACTTGACACAAAATTCACTGGAGTTGAAACAACTGTTGGGATTGTAAATAATAATTGAATGTAACCTTTTGGAACCCAAAATTGATCATCTTTCTTGTACCAAAATCTGAACTTTTCATCATTTTTCACTAGAGCTGGAACTTTAACAGGTTTGACATTTTCTAGCTTTTCAACGTCAAACTCTGTTGGTATGAATTTGTTTTTTCTTGGAAGATGTAGTTTGGCGTTCAGTTCTACTGACAAGATTTTTTTTTGCAAGTCATCACAGATATCGGAGATAGAATAATCAGTGCCATACCATTTTTCTTTCAAATCGGTCTCAACACTTTGGGAGATTAAAGTAGCTCTAAAATTTTCTAATTTTAAAGATTCACCAAACTCGGTAATCAATAACGGGTCATATCTTCTCAAAACGTTTTTACTCAACGTAAATTCTTCAGGAATGTAACTTTTCTGTAATTGTTTCGCAAGAGCAGAAACACTGGAAGAAGCTGAAGCTTTTTGCTTGAACTTGAAATCCATTTCACTGACTTCCCTCAACTCTTCATATGCATACTCTTGAGGGCCAGATTCTCTCAATAATTTGATATATTGGAAAGCATAGACAATAACATCCTCATAAACTTTCAAGCCATCCTCTGTTAGATCGATATCGATACCAAACTCACCATTCCCCTCAGAAATAGGATGACCACCGGCGCTTAAGCCATCAGCTAGACCTAAAGATTTCAAATAAGCTAGTAAAGAACCATCACCTTCGTGACCAATTAAATGACTGTAGTAGTGAGAGGTCTGGACATCCCAATGTTTTTGATGATCTGGAACAACAAACGATAGATTCAACTTATTTTTGGTCATAACAGGTTTAGCTTTGATCAATTTTTTCAACTCTTTAGAAGTAAAAACAGCTCCTTCAAAAGTTGGGATAGGTCTGTTGTAATTTGGAACAGATGAGAATTTTTCCAAGACCCACTTCTCTAAAGTTGGTAAATCCTCTCTACCCAAAACGGCTAATTTCATCAAATTTGAGGAGTATGAGTCTTTGTAAAATTTAAGTAACTCGTCTCTGACATCTATTCCTTTGGATTCTGGATCGGTTCCTAAAGTTGTTAGATTACCAGTTGAGAATTTATGATATGGATGCTTAGTGTTTGATAGACTTTTGTCCAATTGATATAGTCTCCACAAATCGCTTTGCAAGTTCTTCTTGTTTTCAGAATCAACAGCCCTAATTTCACGATCTTTACATGATGGATCAAATAACGGTTCAATAAAGAATTGCGCAAATCTGTCCAAGGCACCTTCCAAATATTGATGATTCACTTCAAAATAGTAGTTCGTGTCTTCTGCAGCAGTGTATGCGTTTGAATGGCCACCATGGTTGGATAAATAAGAAGAATACTCATTTTCAGATGGATACTTCTTTGTACCCATAAAAAGTAAATGTTCACAAAAGTGAGCCAACCCTGGCAAGTGATCATAGTCGCTGAACGACCCAACGTTGACATCCAGCGCAGCAGCTGATTTGTCGGTCTTAGCGTCGCTAATCAATAAAGCTGTGAGCCCATTTTGCAAAGTGATGATTTTGTATTCTCTGTCATCAATATCAGGCTTCTCGATACCGTTTGAAGTGTTGAAAGTCATCTTGCTCCTGGACGGCTGGATGAAAGACGGGTTCGGCGAGTGGAGGGGGGACGGGCGATGGCCTAGCAGGTGTTTGGTGATAAGCGACAGACGGTTCACACTCTGTCTCATTCAAACAAGACTTGGTGAAGGCAGCTCCTCAAAACACTTTTCAACTCCAGCGGGAAAATGAGAATGGGTGACAGTCCCGAGGAATGCCCTCGGAATTTGAGATTGAAGCCCGGTAGGGGCAGACCTTTGATCTCGATCTATTTTTAGTTCGAGACAGTTTTTAAATGGGAAAAAATGTTTCACTTCAAATTTCTGTTGTTTAGTCGATTCATTAAGATAAAGCACAATGAGAACTTCCACACTCACTTTTGCCGCTATTCTCTCTTTATTCGCCAAACAGGCGCTAGCAACACCTCCGGCCTGTCTCTTAGCCTGTGTCGCTCAGGTCACCAAACAGTCTAGTGAATGTTCCACTTTAAACCAGGTCGCTTGTGTTTGCGAGAACAACTCTGACCAAATCAAGTCATGTTTGGACTCGATCTGTCCTGATGGAAATGCTGACAATGCCTGGAAAGCCTTCGAATCTGACTGCTCTGGTGTCGGTTCTCAGGCCAAGGGTGTTTCCAGCTCTGGATCAAGTGCCTCCTCCTCTTCCGCATCCTCATCATCATCTTCTTCTTCTTCTTCATCATCCGAAGAAGAATCTTCAACTGTTGAACCATCATCAACTGAAACTACTGAAGCTTCAACTGAAGCTGCACCATCCACCACTTCATCTCAGGAAGAATCAACTACCCAATCTAGTACTGAGTCTACGGTCGCACCAACAACTCTAACAACTGTCTCGTCAGAAGAACACTCCTCATCCTCCACAGTTATCCCAACCATCCAAACTGGTGAAGCAGTGGGACTGAAAGCTTCATTAGGTTCGTTGGCAGCTATCGGTGCCTTCGGCCTTTTGTTGTAAGATGAATGAATAAAATAGAAAAGATCAAGATGTTGCCTGATCTTTCCCACCGTTGCATTTTCTATATACTTCTTAAACGTCATCTACAGATACCCCTTTATTACTTATGTCTTTTACTTATATGTTAGTCATTGTTCGTAGGCTTGTCGGCTTGAAGATTTATTTACTTTCTTTGTATCGTAGATGACAAAAAAAAAAAAAAAACTGAAAAAATAACCAGTAAAATGATCCTGAAGGACATCTACTGAAACCTGTCATGTTCAAGATAAAAAGACAGATCCAATTTCTGGGCCAGATAAGGACTTTCTCATCAACTGGCCATACTCAATTTTTTGGTAAATTGAATAATCAACTAGCAGCAACCAAACCAAAAGACTTTGTTGTTGAAGCTTTGAACAAACCAATTGGATTTTCAGAAAAACCTAGTATCCAAGACAATAAAGGAGATGAAAGATCAATATATAGAAAGTACAAAGACTTCCTGGATCCTGTGAAGAACAAGCAAAGACAGGCTGAATTAGAGAAGGAAATTTCCAAGTCGGGTATGTACAATGTCTACACATACCGTAAGACTAATGGAAAATTCTTTCATTCTCCATCATCATACTGGAAGGCAGAAAGTGCATTATATTTTCCAAATCTTTATGGAGAGACTCTTGCGAGCACCAAACTTCAACCTACGACACCAACATTGGATGGCAAAATCTCAATTGTCAGAGTCTATACTTCCCAAACGGGAGAAAATGCATCTCAATCATTCTTCAAGACATCAGATAATGACTTCCTAAAGGCAGAAAATTACTCCAAATTCAAAGAACTATACCCAAATTCGGAAATTGTTGATTTCAACATCACCGAAAATGCAACAAAGGCATTTTTTATCAAGATATCTAAATCTGGCCTAAGAAAGACCGTTCATTCTTCAAGACTAGACAAATATTTTATCATTCCAAGAAAAAACATTGGTCTTGACGTTAGAGAGACCATCCACTGTGATAACACTTATGGTGGATTCATTTACGTTTTAGATCACCAGGGTAAGATTAGATGGTGTGCATGTGGTGAGGCCACAGACTCTGAAAGAAATTTACTTTGGAGAACAGTGAGAGGTTTGGAAAGGGAGTACAGAGCTTTAAATCCTAGTACATAAAGAAATTGGGCATGAGAACAATTTCGTAGATACGTAAATGCTCGATAATAAGATATTTTGTTTATCAGCAACATGATCAGTACTGGTTTTTATATTCATGAGCTCATTGATCCATTAATATTTATAATACTATAATTTTTTCTATAAATAATGAAAATTACACTACAATTAATATAAATATTAACGACCTCAATATTTTTAAATATTGATTACGTCAATAATTTTTATTAATAATAACCTGTTATTGGGAAGCAACATGAAATATAAAATATTCATAAGCTTTTCCTATTTTTGCCCTGGATATATAAACCGGGTAAATAAAATTATTAACAATAAATATTTAAAAAAAACAAATTTAGCATTATATATTGTGGTATATCTTACTAGAAAGACATACTAAGACAAGTCAAAATGTTTTCAGCTACTATCATTGGACCTTCAATACGGAGCGTTTATATGAGATTTTCAAGAAGGTCATTACACACTGCAAAGGCATTGAGAAATGCTCCAATTTCCAAGAATTCCAATCAACCACAGACTGAGGAAGCTCAAACCAAAGCTGCACCATCAGCACATGTAAGTATGAGTCCAAAATTGATCACAAGAACGCAGCTAACTAAATCACATAGGCTCTTTTCTACAGAAACTTTGCAGGTCCTATAGCTAAGGTATTGGTGGTTACGTTCGGTACGTATTATGGGTTGATAGGACTATGGGAATTGCTTGAATCGCAAGAACCAAAGGAGGAAAAGAACTAATTGAGTACACTACACAGATCAATTCCTGAAAAAGAAAAAAAACGTAACATTATGACCAGCATTTCCCTTGCTATGTATCCTTAATATAGTAATAGAATAAAGTGAGTTTAAATAAAAAAAATTAATGCTTCATAAACAACATAAAACGTTTGACGAAGGAACAACAGCAGTTCAATGTTAGAAGCTCCCTTTCAGTTGAGTGGTGTGATTTGATTTGAGAGTTCAAGCACCAACTTGTTTAGCTAATCTAGTAGCAACTGCATCTAAGAATTCAGTGGTTGTGACATAAGATTCTCTGTCAGTTCTACCAGTAGCCAAAGCTAAATCTTTGGTCATGATACCATCTTCTTGAACAGTATCTAAAGTAGCTTTTTCTAAAGTTTCGGCAAATTTGACAACATCTTCAGTACCATCTAATCTACCTCTTTGAGCCAAACCTCTAGTCCATGCAAAGATAGAAGCGATTGAGTTAGTGGATGTTTCCTTACCTTGTTGATGTTGTCTGTAGTGTCTGGTAACAGTACCATGGGCAGCTTCAGATTCAAAAGCTTTTCCATCTGGGGTAACCAAGACAGAAGTCATTAAACCTAATGAACCGAAACCTTGAGCAACAATATCAGATTGAACATCACCATCATAGTTCTTCAAAGCCATGATGAAACCACCTTTGGATTTGATCATTTGAGCAACCATGTCATCAATTAATCTATGTTCGTAGTAGATTCCTAATTTTTCGAATTCAGCTTTGTATTCTTCATCGTAAATTTTTTGGAAAATGTCTTTAAATCTACCATCGTATTGTTTTAAGATGGTGTTTTTGGTGGATAAGAACAAGTTTAATTGTTTAGAAATGGCTAATTTGAAAGATGAGTGAGCGAAACCTTCAATAGATTCATCGGTGTTGTACATAGCTAAACCGACACCAGCACCTTTGTAGTCATAGACTTCCAAAGTTTGAGGTTCAGAACCATCAGTTGGTTTGTAGACCAATTCCAATTTACCAGCTTTTGGAATGACAATGTCGGTAGCTTTGTATTGATCACCATGGGCGTGTCTACCAATGATGATTGGTTTTTCCCAACCTGGCACTAATCTTGGGATTCTTGGGATGACAATTGGTTCTCTGAAAACAGTACCACCCAAGATGTTTCTGATGGTACCATTTGGAGATCTCCACATTTTTTTTAACCCAAATTCTTCAACTCTTTGTTCATCTGGAGTGATGGTAGCACATTTAATACCAACACCATATTCTCTAATAGCATTGGCAGAATCGATAGTAATTTGATCGTTAGTGGCATCTCTAGATTGAATACCTAGATCGTAGTATTTGAGATCGACATCAACGTAAGGCAAAATCAATTTGTCTTTGATTCTTTGCCAGATAATTCTGGTCATTTCATCACCATCCAATTCAACAACTGGAGTCTTGACTTTGATCTTTTCGAAGAGATCGACTCTTGATTGAGAGAATTGACGGTAAGAAGCAAAAACATTGGCAGAGCCGAATTGAGTGGATCTGAGGGCAGATCTCAAGGAGGTGTTAACGCGCAACATATCTGATGGCCGATAGTAGAAAGAAAGTGAAAAACTCTGAAAAAAAAGTTATGACTCTCTCTCGAAAAAAAATCCATAAAATGAAATAAAAATACCGGTATCGGAGTATCGCACTCCGATTCAGGCGCTTACAAGATCGGCCAGGGCACAGAACGCAGATCTCAATTTTTTTTTTTTGTGTCAATTTATTGATTCGAAATTAGGCGCTCAGCTAAAACGAAAGAAGCGCCAGGCACATGGGAGAGCGAATCGACTTGAACCAGGCGTTCATCAGCTGCAGCGTGTGCCATGCAACTGCGAAGACTAAGGATCTTTTCCTCACCTCCTGCGCACATATTTTGTGCAGCGACCACACCAACAGTACCTAGAGATACCTTCCATCATACTATGTTTCTGGAGTGGTAGATACTAACTCTGTCCAGACTTTTCTAATAGACCTAGTATACCAAGATGTATGGCTTGCAACCACGAGAACGTCACCATTATGAGGTTGGACCAAAGAGTTCCTCAAGATATACGCCCCTTCTTAATGCCTTTTCCGAAACAGATAGAACAGCTATTTGCTGTTGCCCAGTTCCAGTATGTTGAGATGGTGGAGAAGATACAGTACCAGGAATCTATGATTGATAAACTACTTCAAAAGATGAATAAGCAGAAACAGTTGTTGCTGATGGCCAAAGAAAAGGTTACTCAGGTTGAAGAATTAGAGATGAGAATTAAACAAAATGAAAATTATGCTCGGAAGTCAAGTTCCCTAAATAGCAACGGTGCCACTTACATCAACCATCCAAAACTCAAGAGACCGCTAACTGTCGATCTCACGATGAATGAGTCTTTCGGAAGTGATCATGAAATGGAAACATCGAGTAGAGCAAAAATATCAGATACCTTTGTCAGAGAAGTGAAGCATAACTCAGTACAGAAGACCTCTGCCAATAAACCTCATTTTTCCAGATATACAGAATCGACTCCTTACAGAAATTATAACAAAAACCAAGGTAGTGATACGTCACTGGACTTTGCTAGATCAAAACTTGCGGAATCAACAAATATCATTAGGGATTCAAATATGCCAATACAGCTGAATGTTCCTCTCGGTAATAAACTTCATCCAAATATAAGTGCGTCAGATAGCTCAGGGAGTAATTACTCATCTTCCACAGAGTCAAAAGGCGGAGCACACAATCCCAATACATCTCCTAACACATCATTCAATTCTGGCCATTTTCAAGCACCTAACCTTAATGAACAAACCCAAGCGAAGCCTACCCTTTTACCACTTCATCACAGGATAACACCAACCGCTACAGGAGGGTTAAGATTCCCGCCCGGTAACTCTAATTCACGAAATTCCAAAAAAAGAGCAACTACATCACAGATTGCACAACGTTTATCAGCTCACATGAAAATCGGCTCTTTGCAAAGAACTAAAACCTCACAGACTACTAATAATGAAGGCATCGGTATTCTCAGGCCTGGGTCTTCCTTGTACTCGTCACATGATAAGTTTAGGCATTGAAAAGTCGTCGAAGTCTACATTAATGATTCAAATAAGTAATATGATACCCATTTTTAGTTCTCACAATAGTAGTCAACTAGTTTTCTCTGTGGTAAAGTTAATTTTTCAAACACAGCATCAAATTCATCTTGCGTGATCTTTTTGTTAGTATCACTGGTATTACTAACCTGTTTATTTGTTAGGTTTTTTTGATCAAATTCTTTCAATTGAGCTTTGCACTTTGAGTAAACAATGATGGTCAGTCTTCTAATTTCCACCTCATTGCTGGATAGAAATTCGAAAACAGTGGAATCGATTTCTCTGATTTGCTCTATTGGTAACAGTTCGTCTTGAATACATTTTGCCAACGTCAGTAAATTAAATGAGATAAGCAGTAAATGATCATTCTGTTGTCTCAACAATGAACAACAACCTTTGATTATCTCAGCTTTGATGCCTTTAATTTTTAGTTCAATCAAGTCATCAACCAACTCATCAACGGTTATGAAAATCTCATTTTTAAAGTCTTTGAGATTATCAACTATCATGCCTAAGATTGACCAAATTACCAGGACTTGACCCAAATCAATCAAATTTCCAAAATATTCATTCATTATCAAAAGTTCTTTGAATACTATCAAGCCTTTGAAACACAGTTGTTTAGTCACATTGACACTGTTGTTGAAATAATGGATTAATGAAGTCATAATTTCAGTGAAACCGGTCTTTTCCACCCAATCCAAAGTCCCCTTATTATTAATTGAGTGGTGCAAACATTTGATGAGGTGATTAAATTCTTTATTTCCAGCTTTATCATCATGTAGTAATTTCAAAACTTTTTGAATTTCAAAAATAGAATTGTCCGGGGAATCTTTAACAAGATCGAATTTAGACAACTCCAGATTTATCAAACTCTTATTTTTTGTACCAGTATTCTTTGGTGAATCTTCAAAAATTTCAATATGTTTTTTAGCACTTGAAAAGAACGGATCGGATTGATCAATGATATTGCTCAAAGAATTTCTATCCGGCGACTTGAATTTTTTCTCTGGGGAGATATAAATTTCGTTGATTTTATTCGTCAGTTTCTCTGTGACTTCATCAATAGGAGAGTGGTTTACAATGATTCCTTCATCTTCGGTATCATTGTCCAAAAATGGAGAAGGACTATGAGCCATTGGTGAGGTACTAGATTCTCTTGTGACATTTCTAGTGGTTTCCTGTCCGGGTACAACAACAAGGGCGTTGATGATTCTTGGTTGAGTAGTAGACACTTCTTTTTCATTATCAAGCTCTTCATTTGCACTTTTGCTGGTGGTGACCTCTTCAACTTCCTTAGTTGAACTTCTTACCTTACTAAAAATATCACCCATATAATCAACTTTGGTAGCCTCTTTAAAATCAATACCTTCCATGTCAATATCCATGTTATCTGAACCTTGATTTAAAGTGGTTGATGCAGAACTAGGTACTTTGAAGTTTGGAATAATCATAGTCATGTCAGTCTTGAATCCTGCTTTCAATGATATTGTTGGATCATTTGGTTTCTTCTTCAATGGATTTATCATTGTCATATTGTTCAATCCATGATCAGTAAAACTATTATCTTGGTCATTGATGTTGGTCATTTGTTCATCCTTGAAATCTGTTAAAATTGAATTGATTTTGGATTTGATATAAGGTGAAGAATTTTCGAGAATATCATTGAATAATCCTGGCTGTGAAGAGTTCAAATGAAGGATCAATTCATCATATTTCGGATAGTCACTGATGCACAATGGGAAAATAACCTTACACAATTTTCTGATCAGCTCCTTATCAATGTTCAAATGGAGATTCTCATCAGATGTGAGGATTTTGTAAATATTAACAATCGTGAAGTCTAGAAACTGATTTTTATACTTGATGTGGAACATTGTAGATGGAGCATTATCAAATTTCAAAGTCTCCAATGTGGTAATTAACAAAATTAGTCCATTGATGATCGTATATGAGTCATGAACTCTAGAGATGATGGACAAATCTGAATTATTGACAGCCAACACTTTTAGAGCCAACGAGATATCAATCAACTTATAAAAACTTGGATACTTCAATACTGGATTTAATAGATGTGTATCTAGTATCACCAAATTGGATAATATCGACGATAGATCGGGTAACTTGAACTCATTGGATAACAATTTTCCAAGATTTTGAACACCCTCAATTCTTTCCCTGGTCAATGGTGATTTCAAAAGCTTTTCTAAAGAGCCCAAGCCTAGATTTGATTGCTTGTCATCATGTACAGCGGGTTCTCCTTTCGAATTTGAAGCTGAGAGTGGATTCTGCTGTTGAAAAGTTTGGCGCTGAAGAGGTTGATCTTGATCTGCAGAACTCTTTGAAATTTTTCGTTGCAACTGATGGTGTTCACCGCTTCTAACTCTTTGTGGGGCACCCATTCTATTAGGTTTTCCGATATCTGGTATCGTACCGTGAGTTGGTTTCTCCAATCGGAAAGACTCTTTGATTGGTTCTGAGATTGTTTCTTTGGAGAATCCACCTGATTGAGAGTCAGAGATCGAGCGTCTCTCACGCTTCTGTGCAGCCACAAATTCTCTGATTGACTGCCTCTTTTTTTCCTGAGTGAATGAGCTTTTAGATATAGTTGAACTATTTGGGCTATCTTTTGGTCTGCTTCTTTCCAAGTTTTTCTGGACATTTGTATCGAGTTTTGCAAATATAGCTTCACCAAGTTCCTTGAACTTTTTAGTAAATAGCCAAAAAGTTGTTCTCATCGATTCCCTGACAGTGGTATTCGGATCAGCAACTCCTCTACTCAACCACTTATTGATAATATCCAAATTTTGTTGGTCCAATTTCTGTCCATGTTTGAGAATATATATTTGTAAAAATGTGGAGGAGTATAGTCTTGGTTGAATGTTTTTATCTTGATACAGTTGGAAACATTGATTGAAAAGGCGATTATTGAAACTGGTGTTTGTTAGCAACACAGATATGGAGCCGTAGGAGTTTAATGACGTGATTTTCTTAGTAGCTGATGTCAACGATGCCAAAGTATTGAATAAATTCTCTGCTAAGGGGTCAATGTTCTTTGATAGATAGACTGCCATTTCTTTTATTAGTTGACATCCGTTTGATGATAATGTCGTTCTCAAGGATAAAGTGGCTTTAGTGATTCCATCAAGCAGAGACTTTATGCCTTGAACCAACTCATCTGTGTGCTCTTCAAAATTGCCAGCAATAAGTCCTCTAAGTCTGATTATACTTTTTTCTCTTGCACTCCAATTAAATTCAGTTTCCTTCCCTTGGAATGGCTTCTGTAGCTTCTCTATCTCCCTGTTTAATTCATCGGCATCTTTGACGGTGACAGAAATTATGGAGTCGTCTAGCTTCGTGGTTAGAATTTTTGAAAGGATATTGGATAATTCCTGGGATGATGAAAGTGATGATATGGATGTGGATCTCATATGAGTCTGTGATGATACTCTTTTAGCTCTCGCCAGATTGGAGAACGTGTCTATTGTAGGTTTTGAATGGGACCTAACTTCAGCAGCATATGAATTCGCAACTGAAATATCAATATCACGTAAAATGTCAATGGCTTTCTTCCCTTCTAGTTTCTGATTTCTAAATTCTTTCACTAGCTCACCTAACTTTGATTTGTTGATAGTAAAATACTTCAAAATCAACACTTCCACATTCTTAACAACTTCCAGGGAATCATCTCTAAGAAGGTTCACCAAGTTTGGCAAAAAGGATAAGAAATCAAAGTTTTTGGTGAGCTCAATCAGATCAGCGATGAATACGATGGATTCTGACCTAATTCTTGGATTTGAGTGAATTAATGTAGTATCTCTAATAAAAGTTTCCACCACTGATGGCGCAGCAAGCCAAAAAGTTTCCAAACTTGAACGAGCCTGTGATCTTAATTTGCTTTTGGTATCAAGTAGTCTATTGACAAGTATTGGTAATACTGTCTTTGAAAAGTTTCTCAAAGAAGTAGGATCTTGCATTCCCACTCTCTTGACTAAATGGCAGATTGAACTGAAAGCCAGTGAAGATAGTTGGAAATCTGAGGATTTGTTTGCAATCTTCAACAGCTCAAGATATTCAGGAACCTCAGTCAATTCCACAAGATCTCGCTTAATACTTGTTTTCAGATCCATCACGAGTTTATATTTAAGATCCAGGTCTGTTGCACGGTTAGCAAGTTGGTCTTTAGGAATTTCCAGAGTAGAAGCTTCACTCACCGTTATTTTCATCCTTCATGGCAGCTAGCATTTCGCTAGCACTGAGCTCCAACATTATCAGATTACGAGGTTTGTGAACATTTCTGTGTTTTCGATTTGTTTTGATTTTTTGTTTACCTTTTTTTGAATCGCGAAAAAGAGGGTTCTACATATTACACCAAAAGGAGTTGTAAGAAACGCGATTACTGGAACTTTTGGGGATTCTGTGAGTTTGGAAGTGGTAGATTGATCTCTTGGGAGTGATTTGGGATTTTCGACGTGACAAGAACAAGAAAAATCGCCCCAATTACGCCTCTATTAGTTGTGTAAGTGCTGTCATACTACTAGCAGCGAACTTCTCTCTTCACCTGCCAGCCCTTATAAACAGCTCTGCATCGTTCTCAGCCTAGTTAAAATAGCGTGCTCGCAAGCAGCTGTACATCGCTATCACCGAACTTCACGCTCGGGACAAGGATGCGGTGGCATTATTTGTACTGGATGAAGAAGAACTAGTGGAAGAGTTTTTTTTCAACTTTCATTTTTATTAAAACGTTTATTGTTGCAAAACATAATTATTTGTTCAACTGCAGATCATGCCAAATAATGGGTAAAGATTAGTTACACTAATGATTTACGTCCTCCGATACATCTATCCAAAAAAAAGGAGTTGAAGAGACAAAATGCAAAAAATAAATCCTCCGATACGGGGAGTCGAACCCCGGTCTGCTCGGTGAAAGCGAACCGTGCTAGCCGTTACACTATATCGGATTTTAATACTTCAAGGAAATCGCTGTTTTCCACACTTTTCCGAAAATTTCTCAAATTTGCCCTCGGAACTTCTACTATTCCGGCAATATTTATTTTTGATTCGCCTAACTGTAAAAAAAAACAACAAGAAAAACTTGATTCAGTGCAACAATACGAACTATTTCCACGTTTTGAGGTCGTTGTCCGCATTCTAAAACGTTACAGCAACTCTTATCTGGTTCTTCCTCTGCTCTGTTTAGTACACTGTGACTACAGCATTAGTTTGCAAGGGAACTGTGACCTTTTTTTTCACATTCTTGTTGTTTACAAAAAGTTGGACAACTTCATAACATTTGCCCGATCAGAGTGACTAAAAATTTAAATCAAGAAGTATTGACTTTCACACTATAAATTCAAGATGGTTTATATCGACAATGACATTGAATCGAATTTGAGGTTTAAACCCAAGTCAAGATCACGATTTGACTTTCAACAAGTTTTATCATATTTGAACAAGTACAAGAAATATTTGATTGTGCTTGTAACGTTGATCCTACTTTCTCTATTTACGAATATTCCTTTGATTCCACATTATAGACTTACTGGTCCCAAGGTTGTTATAATATTAGCTACAAATGAAGGTGGTGGTGTGTTGAACTGGAAAGGAGCCCAAGAGTGGTCAATCGAAAGATCGTCAATTGCCAACAAAAAAGACTACGCTGAAAGACATGGATATGCTTTAGCCATCAAGGATTTGACATTGAAAAAGAGATATACTCATGAATGGAGAGAGAGTTGGGAAAAAGTTGATATCTTGAAACAGACTTTCAGACAATACCCAAATGCAGAATGGTTTTGGTGGTTAGATTTGCATACATATATCATGGAACCTAGCATTTCTTTAGAAGATCACATTTTCAAAAAGTTGGATAACTTAACAGACAGACAAATCGGCGATTTCAACCCACTAAATATCAACCCTGATATTCCATTTGTTGACTATGAACATAACCCGATTGATATGGTTATTACACAAGATTGTGGTGGTTTCAATTTAGGTTCCTTCTTAATCAGAAAATCAGAGTGGTCCCAAACCCTTTTAGACACATGGTGGGATCCAGTCTTCTACGAGCAGATGCATATGAAATGGGAACACAAAGAGCAAGATGTGTTGGAGACTTTGTACACTAGTCAAGCTTGGATCAGGGAAAGAATTGGATTTGCTCCTTTAAGAGCAATCAATGCATTCCCACCTGGTGCTTGTTCGGAAGAGGCAGATGATCCTAAATACTTCTACAGTGAGGATTCTCGTGACTTCACTGTCAACATGGCAGGTTGTGATTGGGGTAGAGACTGTTGGACTGAAATGGAGTATTTCAAAGGTATTAGTAGAAGATTAAACAAACCTTGGTATAAGTTCTGGTGAAGTTTTAAAACGCTTCGTTCAAAAGACTAGGGCAAAAGAATCAAATATTTGGTTTCAAGAGTTATTTATAAGATGATTTTCTTTGCATTAGAAAAAAAAAACTTCAGCCTCAATGTAGAATCAAAATTTCCTGTCAATTTTTTTTTTTTTTTTAGAAAACTGTGAAATTAGTTCTGTTTGGTACAATCGACTTCAAAACTCACTAAAAGCACAGGCCAACTCTCACATCTATCACCTCGACCTTTTAGAGCTTCTAGCTGCACTTCCACGAAAGTCTTCCCCTTCACTATAAACCTCCTTTTACAAAGAAAAAAAGTTTTATGCAAAGAAATCAAGAACCTAACCACACAAACTATGCTGATAGGCCACCAACGCCCACAGAAGCCGACATTCATATACCACGACAAAGATCTGTGCCCAATAACCTTTCAGGGTCGATCTATTTATCTCCACAAGAGCCTATCCCCATAAATCATCTCACCAATCGACGCCACGTATCCAACCAAAGTGTTTCATCTATACCCAGACTTACGAGAGATATTTTAGATATTGATGAGGACTTCACTATCCCGACGTATGACGAAACAATAAGCAGAGATCAAGAACTAGTCAATGCTGCTAGAATGTCTGTCTCCTCTTCCGTTCAATCAAATACTGCAAGCACTGTCCCATTACAAGATTCATCAACCACTTCTTTGCACAAAGATACTACAGATAACGCTAACCAGCATCGCCAAAATAAGAATCTACTTAAAATTTTGGGTTTAAACTTCCTCAATGCTAGACAGCACATGGCATTGGCCGTTTGTCGTGATTGTGTTTTAATCCTTCCTCTATTTCATGCATTTAACTGTTTCAAGTTGGCTTACTATTGGGATTACAACAAGACCATCACCCCTGGATCAGATGTGAATGCAATGATTGTTGAGCAACTTATACGGCCAGGGTCATCAGAACATTTCATTGCTGGGATATGGTGTATTGTTGCTGCATATTTATCGTTCGCAGTTCTTGACGGTCTGGTTGTCAGATGGATAGTCACATATCAAACATCAGCAGCAATACTAAGAGTTTTATCAATGTCACTACTTATCATAACTACTGAACAAGCCACATTAGCTATATTCAGTCCTGGAGGTACTTATTCTTTACATACATGGATCCTAATATCATGCATACTGACAGGAGCATACATTATTCAAAATTTCGTTACGAGTAATTTGGACTTGAAGAACGGGAACAGGGCAAGAAGTGTTGACTACTATAATATCACTGTTTACGCAGTTGTTCCTGTTGGGTTGGCCAGTTTTGTTTCAATGATAGGATTGCTAAGAGCATTGCTAATTTTACGATTAGATATCGAAAACAGGGAACTGGGAACAGACAAAATGACGATGTGGATATTCTAAGTTGTAACTCTCAATAAAATGCTTTTCCTAAGTATTCTGAGTAACTTGTATGTAACCTTCACTTTAATTATCCCTGTTTATGCTCCTTATACTTATCATAACTTATCGTTCACTACTACAACAATGGCTCAACCATAAATCTGCCATAACTCCATGCACCACAATTTGATTCGCGAATTTCGATTTTTTCATCACCAAAAAAAACATCAATGGATTTGAGTTGAAAGTGGTAAACCAAAACGAAAGATAATGGTCACCACTATTCTGGGGAAGCCTTTCCGTGCTAAAGAACTTGTTAGCGTACGTGGTATCTTGCAGATTTGTTTGCTTCATATATTCCTGTCGTCACTTACTAACTTCTATCGCAGATTGGATTGAAATCTAAATTTTATGGTATAAGTAGACATGAAGTGTCTAAAATATGTTCCAAATTAGGTCTTTATCCTGCTATGAGAATGCATCAACTATCAGAACAACAGATACTGGGTATCACTAAAGAGCTTTCAGAATTAACTATTGAAGGTGATGCCAGGGCTGTGATCAGACAAAATATCGCATTAAAGAAAAGTATCAATTCATATGCTGGTATGAGACACGCTATGGGTTTACCTGTTAGAGGTCAAAACACAAGAACAAATGCTAAGACTGCTAGAAAATTGAACAGATTGGAAAGAAGAGGTTATTCTACTTCTACTGAAACTTCTGGTGTTTTTGCAGGTTTCAGAAACTTATTCAAGGCCCTAATATAGGGACAAGAAAAAAACAAATCAACCGACTCTCGCAAGTCTTGATTAACGTGTACATATAGTTCTAGAGATGATAGATAAATTTATTACATCTAGTTTTTATAATATTCATTATTATATCATTCATTATTCATAAAGTGTAATCCTCATTAAATGGTTTCCACTTTTTCAATTCCATTAAGTGTCTCATTGTTGGTCGACCATGAGGACAATTCCATGGTTTTTCTAAAGTTCCTAAATGTCTAACAATTCTTGTCATTGTATTCACGCTCAAGGCTTGACCAATCATGATCGATTTACGACAAGCTCTCATTGCAAACATTGATCTGATTTTTGAACATCTAACATTCTTATTCCTTGGGTTTTCTTTAACTAAATGCACTAGTTCATTGAAGTCAGAGACGCTAAAGACTGTTTTCTTTGAGATTGGTAATGATTCCAATACAACCCTTGATCCCGGTTTTGCATCTTCGTCAATTTTGATCATAAATCCATTTTTTGTAAAAATATCTAAGTTCTCTAAAACGGCTATTTCATCCATTGTGTTTAACTCAATACTTTTTGGTTGAAATAACCTCTGACTTTCAAAAACTGTATTCTTCTGTAAGTCTTCGAAGTTGAATTTTTCGTCAGATGCATGCTGATCAATAATAAAAAGATCCTTGTTCTCTCTAATTACCAGAACAAATCCTAGATTAAATTGGCCGATAATTTTCATGAAGTTGAAATCTTTCTTAGAAACTGTCAGTGTAAGTAGTTTTTCTGACTCATCTTGATTTTCAATATCATCTAACTCAATATTATCAGTCTCCTTAACCTCCTTTTTAATATCTTTGGCAATAATCCGGGAGAAATTAGAAGAAAGTTCAAGAGACGTTTGAAAATTGATAATATCGTCTTTTGATGACTTAGCGAACTCTGGATTTAGTAATGTAACATCACCATAGTCAGTTTGAGGAGTACTGTTCATCTTGTCCACTCTGGTTCGGTCATCATCTGATTCCTCTGAAAATTCTTCCTGTGGATGCTTATGTGAAGATAAATCGCTATCAGAACATTCACAATCCCTAAATGACAATTTGGCATTTTTCACAACGGCGTTATGGACTATCTTTTGGTTATTAATACTAATAGTAACTTTCTCAACATCAGGCTCTTTCATAACTCTTTTCTGGGAACTGACTGACCCATTTCTAAAAGAAGATAGATTAGATATTCTTTTTGTGTTCAAGATTGATTGCATCTTTTCTCTTATAGCTGGTCTAGGTGTTACAACTTCAACTTCAGATTCTTCATCTTCCTCGCTTTTGTCTTGCTCATCGATTTTTGCCTTTTTTGAGAGTACTCGCAAATCTTCATCTGAATACCTCTTCTGTGATTGTTTTCTTGGTGGAGTACGTGAACTTTGTTCATTTTCACTCTCTTCGTTTCGAATTTTTTCGTCCTGACTTTCTTCTTCTTCATCTGAAATATTAACATCGTAACTATTTTCATTTTCAACTTCTTCTTCTTCTTCTTGTTCTTCCTTTTCTTCTTCTCTCTCTTCGGTATCTCTCTCCTCTTCCCCACGCTCTTCTTCCTCCCCCTCTTCATTGAGTTCCTCACCTGGTTGCTCTTCTTTTGAATTTGCGTTCAGTTCATGACATTTTGGTTCCACTATTTGGACTGACATATCAGAAATTTCATCTTTGACCTTGGTGAAACTCTCAATTCCCCTCTGAAAACTATTCTTCGGTACACTTAAATCCAAAGAGTCAAAAAAGGTGGTTAGGAGATCTCTAAATTCTTCAATTATATCTGATTCGTTGTGAAGAAGAATTGTTCTTTTATCAGGTGTAACGTTCAAGTCCAGAAAGTTTTGATTGATCTCGAAGTTTAACACAAAAGAGGGAAATTCAAGATGATTGAATGTTTTGTAAACCTCATTCACCATTTTTGTGAATTTGTTGAGATGAACAGGTCTCTTATTTATGAACCAAAATTGTCTGTCACTAACTGGTCTACCGAACCCAAACGAGGATTTTGAGATCAAGCCTGTGACTTTGAGTTTATATTCAATGTTCAAGTCTCTAGCAATCTTCATCGTAGATCGTCTATCTTCCAAGTTAACAGTGATATCGAGTGGGATCAATCCAAAAGTAGCATTGGTTCCAAAAACGTTCAGTAAATTATCTTGAACTTTTAAAGAGCCTTCAGATTTTAGCACCTTTTGTCTTTTTCCTGTCTTTGTAACGTTATTGACGTTAAACTTAACACCTGATGAGATTAGAACATAATTGGAAATCAAAGAAATAGCCTTAGCAAACTCTCTTTTAATATTCTTATTCAAGTCCTTCTTTCTAACAGGCAAATCGTCAAAAATGTTTGTGATGTAAATGGTCGTACCTTTCTTTCTTGAGCAAATCGACTTCTTGAGCAGCTCCCCAGTTTTGGAAAATTCCAATGTTGTTGCTTTAGGTGATTGAGTAGTAGTTGTAATCTTTAAATTTGAAATTGAGCACAAAGAACTCAAGGCCTCTCCCCTGAAACCTAGAGTGGTTATATCATTAAGATCTTCAAAATTGGTGAGCTTTGAAGTGGAATGATTCATACATATCTGATCAAAATCTTTACTATCTATCCCATCACCATTATCGATAATTTCTATTGACTCAAGTCCATAATTAACAAAATTGATCTCAAGACTGGTAGCATTTGCATCAATGCTATTTTCGATCAACTCCTTCAAAGCCGTCTGCAAGTCCACGATAACCTGACCAGAGGTTATTCGATGAACGTCTTGTGTGTTTAAACTAGTGATGGACATTGGGATTCTTCACTCAGTTTAACTTCTTTATGTAAATATCTGAATAGAAACACGAAAACATTTTGTGAGAGCGCGATTATAAACATTAAAAAACACCTAAATTAGGAAATACACCTAATTCGGATAATACAAAACAAAAACAGTTTATTTTTTAATATTGTAAGAAGACTTATATTTTCCATCTATCAAAGATGACATGAGAAACAAAGAGCGACTTCTCGCTGGTACTTCTGTTTCTGCTTCCAATCAAGATGATCTAAGGATCCAGCTAAATACCTATGATTTCTACACATCTGCTCCCACTGTTATGGACCGACTACATCCTCCTAATCATAATGACTACACTTACTATCAAGTTCCAATAATTAGGATTTTTGGCTCTTTGACAACTGGTCACAGATCAGTATCACATGTTCATGGATTTTATCCTTATATCTATGTTCCTTATGATAACCAAGATTGTTTCAAGCTTCTTTTGAAGTTAGAAAAAGCAGTAATGGAATCTTTCAAGAGATCTAAAAATGACATTAAACTGGATGAT
Source organism: Gotozyma siamensis (assembly GCA_030579035.1). Classification (NCBI taxonomy): domain Eukaryota; kingdom Fungi; phylum Ascomycota; class Saccharomycetes; order Phaffomycetales; family Phaffomycetaceae; genus Gotozyma; species Gotozyma siamensis. The sequence goes on from JAKTZZ010000011.1 coordinate 51,950, forward strand.
GATAAGGCTGAATCAAAAGTGCTGAAATACATTGCAAATGTCTCAATATGCAAAGGAATCCCATTTTATGGATATCATGTGGGATATCGAGGCTATTATAAGATTTCGTTGTTAAATCCAGCATGTGGCAATAGACTATCTGAAATTTTACGTACAGGAAAACTCGGTAAACATTATGATGTTTATGAAAGCCATATATCAACCGGTCTTCAGTTTTTGGCAGACTTCAACTTGTTTGGGTGCGGATGGATCAAGATAACAGATGCTTTTATCAGGCTACCTATCTTGTATGATGATGAAATGAGTACTGATGAGTTAGTTGAATTGATATCTCATTGTCCAACTATAGACTTGGAAAGAATAGGTAACAGTGATCTCGAGTTCGATATACTGGCTCAAAATATCTCAAATAGATCTGAGCTGAACCAAAGAGATCTACACTCCAACTTCACAGAAAAATTCCAAAGTTCCATGAATTCAAGCATTTACATACAAAGTACAAAAGACCTGTGGAAAGATGGCGATTTTCAAAGAAAGATGAAGAATGAGCAATCATACTCTTCGCCTTCATTAATACCTAGAACGACTGACTCCCATAAATGGGTTGAGTCAGATTCAAATAAGTCAATGTTTGATTATATCAAGAGTCTGAACCTACCCAAAGACAAAGATGTTCAATTTAATAATTTTGTCAAAACTGATCCCGTCATAGATTCAATGCCTACTGCTTTCGAAATATCAGATGAGATGTTTCATGAGCCTGATTTGGATGAGGATATTGACACTTTCAATGAAAAAAGTGCTTCAGAGAATGGCCAGGATCCACTTAGTGATGACAGTTTTGACGTCAATGACGATTACAATGCAGATCTGGATAAGTTTAATAATCTGCATGATAATTTCCTAAGTGACTCTCATGATTCCAGTGAGGAAGAAGGCGATGGTGATGATGATAATGATAATATTAATAATGACAATAATGACAATAGCAATGATATTAATGAAGTTAAACAAACTTCTCAAACGTTGGAAGATGTTAAGGAGGCAAATGATACATCTGATTTTAACTTCACACAGAAGTTTAGTGCCAAATTCAACAAAACATTCAGACCCACTATGAACTTCATGCTTGCTTCCCAAAGAAAACCCTTACAACCTTCTTCAAATTTGAGAAAAATAAACCCTAAGAGCACGAGAATGGTCTACGATTTGATCCCGCCACAAGAACTCAATTTCGATGAATTTGGTTTGCCAAAAATTCAATATGATGATCCATTTTTCATGGAGGCTCCACCAAAACCTTTTATCCATGGAGCAAAGAAATTTTTGTTACATTCCAAACAATTAGAATACCTAAAACCCGCAGAATTCAAAGGAAAAGCAATGGAGTTTCCAACATGTTCACCGAAACGTCGAAAGATTAATTTCAAAGGACTAAAGCGTTGGAAATTTTCAAACCCACCTCCAACCAGAGAACATCTAGAACTGGAAGCTACCCAAGCTCCAGGACAAGTTTCTCAGCTAGTAATTACTCAAAAATACAAATTCAACACACAAACTAGGCTAGAAAGACGACCAGATGGTTCGATCCCCTTAAGCTTACTGGTTATGGAACTATTTGTTCTATCAAGAGGTGATTTCAAACCAGACCCTCTGCATGATGAGATTCAAGCTATTTTCTGGTTGTTTTCAAATGGTTCAAGTATAGATCAAGGTATTCTTATTCTTAATCCCAAACAAGTTATCCCACAGACTAATTTCAAGGCAGTGCAAAATGAGTTTGATCTTATTGAAAGTTTCATTGATATCGTACAAAAATTGGATCCAGATCTTTTAGGGGGCTACGAAGTTCATTCTTCCTCTTGGGGCTATCTAATTGATAGAGCAAAACTGAAACATGAGTACGAGGCTATGAAAGCACTTTCCAGAGTTCAATCTAAGGGGAAGGAACGTTTTGGCGATCATTGGGGTGCTACTCATACTTCAGGGATCCAAATCACAGGAAGACATGTGCTCAATATTTGGAGACATCTAAGAGAGCTCAAACTACCTAGAAATAACATTGAATATGTAACTTACCACATCTTACATGAGAGGCTACCATTCTTCTCTGAGAAAACTTTAACGAGTTTGTATGAGAATTCACGATGGTCCTTGAATGTTTTAAAGCATTTCATGCGCAAAGTGGATATCGATTTGAGGTTGATTGAAGCTGCTGATATTGTTGTGAGAGCAAGTGAAGAAGCAAGACTTATTGGTATTGATTTCTATGATGTTTTCTACAGAGGGTCTCAGTATAAAGTTGAGTCTTTGATGATAAGAATTGCAAAAGCTGAAAACTTTATCCTTTTTTCTGCCAGCAAAAGCCAAGTAAGAAAACAAAAAGCCTTAGAGTGCATTCCTCTAGTCATGGAACCAATGTCGGCGTTCTATAAGAGTCCCTTGATTGTCCTTGACTTTCAATCATTATACCCTTCTATCATTATAGCGTATAACTACTGCTATTCTACGTTACTAGGTCGTTTGAGAAATTATAAGCCCAATGAGTTGAATGAGATAGGGACCACGAAGATAAAGCATGATCCAGGTTTGTTGAAGTTGTTAGAAAATGACATAACTCTATCGCCTAACGGGTTAATGTTTGTGAAATCAAACATCAGAAAGTCATTGTTGGCCAAAATGTTGGAAGATATTCTTGACACACGATTCATGGTGAAGTCAACAATGAAGTTTTTGGATCCAGCTATGAAAAAACTTTATCATAACAGACAATTAGCTTTGAAACTGACGGCAAATGTCACTTATGGATATACATCGGCGTCGTTCTCAGGAAGAATGCCATGTTCAGATATTGCAGATGCTATTGTTCAAACAGGAAGGGAGACGTTAGAAAGTGCGATAAGACTTATTGAAGGCAATGACACATGGGGTGCCAAGGTGGTTTATGGCGATACTGATAGTTTATTTGTTTATTTGCCAGGTAAATCCAAAGAAGATGCTTTTGAAATAGGTAATGAGATTGCAAAGAAAGTTACCGAGAATAACCCCGATCCAGTTACATTGAAGTTTGAAAAAGTTTATCATCCAAGTGTTTTAATGGCTAAAAAAAGATATGTCGGTTATTCATATGAAACAATGGGAGATGAACCTAAATTTGATGCTAAAGGTATTGAGACTGTAAGAAGGGATGGTCATTTTGCTCAACAGTACATTGTTGAGAAATCCTTGAAGATCCTTTTCGACACTACAAATATGAGCCTTTTGAAAACCTATCTTCAGGACCAATTTGTCAAAATAATCAACAATGAGGTTTCAATCCATGATTTTTGTTTTGCTAAAGATGTCAAGATTGGGCATTACAAGAATCCACCTCCAGGTGCAATTGTCAGTATGAAAAAGATGGAGATTGATGGCAGAGCAGAACCTCAATATCGAGAAAGAGTTCCTTATGTGATAGTCAAGAACCCAGGTAAGATCTTGAGAGAAAGAGCGGTATCACCAGAAGACTTCATAAAAAATAATCATGAGTTGGACTCTACATACTACATCGAAAAGACCCTGATCCCACCTTTAGAGAGAATCTTTAATTTGATGGGTGTTGATGTCAGGCAATGGTACAGTGATATTCCGAAGAAAATCACTAAGCATCTCTTAATCTTCAAAACTGATAATTGTATGGTATGTGGATCTTTGACGAAGAGAAAATTATGTGATGATTGTCTTCAGGATGAACTTCATTCTATACTGAGTTTGAGACTTCAGATGAAGGAGGTAGAGTTGAAATTGAAAGAGACAGTTCTGTCGTGCAGACAAACTTGTGATTCTGAATTGCCTTGTGAATCGTTTGATTGTCCCAATTACTACAAGAGAGTCAGATATATGAAGATCCTGAAAGAACAAGATGATGCAAAGAAAGAGATAAAATGGTGATGAATGACCAAAGACTCATGAAAGACTAGATACCGGTTCTTTATAGAGGATGTATTTTCCAAGTGTGACACAAAACTACAATTTGGTAAAAAAACATCAACACAATTATTGTGGATCAAAAGAGAAATAAAAAATTATGCCAGTTTTTCACTTGGACCCACATCTGTAGTGAGAATCCCCCCTTGCATTTCGCTATTCATCTGTTAACCACTTGCTTATTATGAAAGAAACTGTTGTTGAATATCAAGATACTTCCCGGCCATCAAATTCGAGAAAGATTTCATATTCAAGCCTACGGAATGATCCACAGGACAGCAGCAGTAAAGGATATCATGAGAAGCTCAGCTTGAAGAAACTTGCGAAGCGGTACTCCAAATCGTTGTGGAACTCAGGGAGTGACCATCCTAAGATTTTATCCAATCCGGGAACCAACCAACAAGCTGATCCTTCCAAATTTGATACTTTTTCATTATTACAAAACATGACCAAGAGATACAAGAATAAAGACCAAATTGTTGATTCTGCATTCAGAAAAACTTCCCTTGACAAGTTTGTGGCTACTCAGAACAACAACGATTCACAATCAACAACCAACAATGAAATTATTGAACATTCTGAGCCAATAGATATTCCAGAAACTGAAAAGATCTTCAACAGAGGGTCACAAGTTCGACCAAACACTTCAGATTCGAAGATTTTGGGTGTGAATGATGATCTTGTCAACCTGATGAATAACTGCAATATCAGCACATTAAACTCAAACAATTTGAGAGGGGAAGGAAAAAGAGTGATCCAGTTTAGAAACTTCTATCATCTTGTTGGTTTGAATTCTTTGATATCACAGATATGCGGGGGCCCATTAGAGAAGCTTGTGTTGCGTAAAGAGAACTTGAACAGTACAACAGTTGAGTTTTGGTTCTTGAAAAGTGATGATGCTCTTGAATTTTTGGAATACAGTCATAGCGGCTTGTTCTTGGTCAATGGATTCCATTTGAAAGCAGAATGGGCTCCACGCTCTGTTGGAGTCGGGTCGTATCACTATGAGCCAGATAGCCAAACTGAAGATGAGATGGTTTTGAACGGTGCCAGCCGTTGTTTAATATTGAGAAAATACATCAGTAAAAAGGCCTCCAATAACAAAAATTATCCAAATCCAATCAAGAACTTCTCTGATGATTTGAATCTCAGTGAGATCAAGCATTATCTTTCTGAATTTGGTGAGATCTCTGACATTTCTCCCGTTATTTCAAAGAAGTTATGCATTGCTGTATGCTTCTTCGAGACGCGAAGTGCAATCGCAGCCAAAAAAGCTTTCAGTGCCCAATCCGGTGAGTTTTACGATAAGTACAAAGACTGGACATTCTGGTATGGCAAAGATCCGTGTGATAGACCCAGTTCGAGTTTTGTTTGAATGTGAATATGAAATATGAATATAAATTACATCATCTCTATTTTTGTTTTCATGTAGTGAGAAATTCATCGGTCTTTCGAGAAACCAATTGACCGTCCATTTCCTACTACTACTCGCATGTTTAGATCCGTTTGGCAGCATGTGCGATTGAACTCGTCTCTGTCACCAGCCCATGTTGTTATCCAAAGGCAGCTGGCCGGGAACAAGAGTTTCAAGCAAATATGGAGCACTCAAGTCACCGAGGAAGTGATATTAGGACCCAATCAGAACGATGACTACAACGCACTGTCCACCCTTCCTTCGCCACTGGGATCGAAAGAATCCATCATGGAGGCTGTTGCACTCGAGAACCCTGACCTGGCTAAAGGTTCAACGTCATTGAAGCTGAAGCAAAATTGGGGGTATATTAAGAAACTGTTTGGGTTTTACAAACTGGGGATCAAAAATGTAATCAACAACAGATCGTTGGTCAAACAGATCAGGGAGAAGTACTATATAGACTCTGTTGAGAAACATGGTACTGTTGTGAAACGTCAGTTCAAGACAAGTTCTGATTTGTTGGATAAGTTGATTGAGATCAAATCTTTGAAAAATATTGAACATGAAGTCAATTCGAAATCCAATTACTTGATCAACTTGAAAAGATCAGAGTTACAGTTGGTTCTTAGAACAGAAAGAGATTTTTTTAAGATTCCTGGATTTACGTTAGTTTTATTGATTTTCGTGGAGATGACGCCATTAATTTGCATTTTATTTCCAGAAGTCACACCAAGTACCTGTGTCCTTCCTTCAGTTTCAGAAAAATTACACTCTTCACAATCAAAGGCATTTAAAGAGCTGACTATTCTCAGAAAAAATAAGTACGAGAAAGAGTTTTACTCAGAAGGGAATGCCCCATTACGCTTCAACTACGAAAATGTTCCTAAAGATGAACTTTTATTACTGATAAAAGGGTTCAGACTTACAAGTAGATACATTCCTATTAGTTTCTACCCTGAAAGATACCTCAGAAACAAACTCCACAAGAAAATACAAGAGTTCGAAATAGATAATGAATATTTGATGAACAATGGTGGACTGTGGAAACTAACAAGATTGGAACTGTTCAAGGTTTGTTTGGATCGTGGATTGATCAACTTTGAAACTCACAAAAATCTCAATAATATCACCACAGATGAATTGAGATTGAAAATTGCATTACAATTAGCACAAGTCAACAACAATGTCATTGGGAATGTAAATGTGTATGGACTAAATTATTTAGATTTAGATACTTCTCCAAGTTTCAAAGACTTTAATAAGGAGGAGGCAAAGGAAATATCCGAACTAAAACTTTGAATGGGAACTCTAAGCTGGTCAACGTTTTCCCATGGTTGATTTCACTATCGTCCCGAGATTATAGGAGAAAAAAGATTATAATCAAATTAATACATCCTACCAAAACGTCACGCCCAGTTACGTATTCACTGCGTTTCTCGTTTGCTATCCGTTATATATACGGAGAGGAGGTCATCATAAGTAAAAAAAGAACTGTATTTCTATATCTTCTTTATCTATGTGTTTCTGTAGAGGTGACTTGCACTAGCTTGATTGGTTGAAAAGATCAATGTTTCAGCAACGACTGTGTTTTCTCTTCTTGTAGTGGCAAAAACTATTAAGTCTGAAATATCAGAAGCAACTAAAGGATCAGTACCTTCATAAACCTTCTTTGCTCTAGCTTTATCACCGTAAAATCTATTGTTGGAGAATTCAGTTTCAACATTACCTGGGTCAATTTCAATGACTCTGATTTTAGTGTCGATCAATTCCTTTCTCAAAGAATGGGAGAATGATCTTAATGCAGCTTTAGTTGCACAGTAGATACCACCACCAGGGTAAGGATCTCTACCTGCAATTGATCCCAGTTGGACAATATCACCTCTGTTTCTCTTCTTCATGTCAACTAGTACAAGTTGAGTCAAAGCGATCATACCAATGACGTTGGTTTGGAACATGATGTCTATATCGTTCTGTTTGATATCACCAATCTTGTCAACACCTTGGGCTTTACCTGCATTGTTGATCAAGATATCAACTTCTTTGAAATCAGCAGGAAGCTCTTCGTAGAATTTGGTGACTGCAGCAACATCGGAGACGTCTAAAGACACACTCAACACCTTAATGTTTTTGTATTTAGCTTCCAATGATTCTTGTAAACCTTGTAATTTCTCCAGTCTTCTGGCAGTCAAAATGAGCTTAATGTCACCGTTTGAGGCATCAGCATAGTCGATTGCGGTCTGTTCCCCGATCCCGGCAGAGGCTCCGGTGATGAGGATCACTTTACCCGAGAGACGCTCAGCAGCTTTGGATCCGTATGACATTTGTGTTCTTCTTTGGATTATTAGTGCAGGGTTCGGGGAATTTTCAGTGGTACTTATATACTTGAGCTTATCAGTGTGTGCGGGTGTCGATTTCCGTGGGCTTAAAATTTCGCCTAAGTCATATCACCGAAGGTCTCCGGGATCAAGAACTATTTGTTAGTGGTAATTATTAGTTATTTGTTAGGCCGTGAGTGATTGTTGGTAGCTGATCAATAGTAGAATGTATATCTTACTCGTATCCTAACTGACCAATGGGAGCGCACTAGTTGAACATTACGCTTCAATATTACGGGGTTATCAGCCTTTGCATAGGCTATTACCGGGTAAATATGGCATTATAGTCAACTTTAAACCATCAAAACAGCGGGATTCGCACTCCTTATGGCTCGAAAGATCCATACTCGAGTTCTGTCAATAGTTAATTGTAAAGTGTTATGAAGCACTGGTCGATGGGGACCTCTAATAATAAACAAAAAAAAATGTGGAAGAAATTTTTGTTTCTACAAATAGAAGCTACCCATTGCTACCGTTGATACTATAGCGTTATATAATCTGCCTGTTGAGTGCTGCCAGTGATATTATTCGATGAAATTATGAGCGATAACGACAAATTGCATGAGCTCTTCGAGAAGATCGATTTGAAGCACCATGGTAAAGTTGATTTGGAGACCATGAAAAGGGCGTACGAGGAGACGAATCATCCTTTGAAAGACACACCAGATGCTATAGAGAGGTTATTTAAGACTTTGGACTCGAAGCATGACAATTACATCGATTTTGACGAGTTTAAGGAGTACTATCTAAAAGCAGAATCTCAAATTAAAGAAGGTTGGAAGAAATTAGATTCTGACAATGATGGAAAGATTGGAAGACTTGATATAAAAGGATATCTCAAGTTCAAAAAAGATACTTCCAGTGAGGAGTTGATCAAATTTCTCAAGTTTGACGAAAAAGACGATAATACTAAACCAAATAATTACATCACATATGAACAATGGAGAGATTTCTTGTTATTTGTTCCAAGAATCAATGGGTCAAGATTAAGAACCGCGTACGAATTTATGAATAATAACACAGTTGACAATTTCAACTCAGAAGGTGATGTGACTGTGGTTAATGATTTCCTTCAAGGGGTTGGATTTTTCCTTGCTGGTGGTTTAAGTGGGGTTGTTTCTAGAACATGTACCGCACCATTTGATAGAATTAAAGTCTTTTTAATTGCAAGAACTGATCTATCATCAACAATACTCAATAACAAAGCTGAGCTAGCTAAGCAACACGGTGAAGTTCCATTGAGTAAAATTAAATCACCTTTGGTTAAGGCTGCAACTACATTATACACGCAAGGAGGTTTGAAAGCATTTTATGTTGGTAATGGTCTTAATGTCTTGAAAGTTTTCCCAGAGTCAGCTATGAAATTTGGCTCCTTTGAAGCAGCTAAAAGATTATTTGCAAGATTAGAAGGTGTTCGTGATACTTCAGATGTTTCTAAACTTTCAACATATTTTGCTGGTGGTATTGGTGGGGTAGTTTCACAATTTGCTGTTTACCCTATTGATACTCTCAAGTATAGAGTTCAATGTGCACAACTAGATACAAAGGTACGAGGACAATCTCTTTTGATAGAAACTGCCAAACAAATGTACAAAGATGGTGGTTTGAAATTATTCTATAGAGGTGTTTTTGTTGGTGTTACTGGTATTTTCCCATACGCTGCTTTAGATCTTGGTACTTTTTCTGCATTAAAGAAATGGTATATTAATAAAGAAGCTCAAAGACTACAGTGCTCCCCAGATAATGTCACTTTAAGTAATCTGATTGTTTTACCTATGGGTGCTTTTAGTGGTACTGTTGGTGCTACAATCGTTTATCCAATCAATTTGTTGAGAACAAGATTGCAAGCTCAAGGAACTTATGCACATCCTTACAAATATGATGGTTTCAGAGATGTTTTATTACAAACCATCCAAAGAGAAGGGTACCCTGGTTTATTCAAAGGTCTGGTTCCAAATCTAGCAAAAGTGTGCCCAGCTGTTTCAATCAGTTATCTGATGTATGAAAATTTGAAGAGATTGATGAGCTTGGAGTAAATCACCCAACTGTCCATATATCAACTACACGAAGCTCTCAGTGCTCTTCCCTACCCTACATCCTCAAACAATTATGTCATGTCATGTCTTTTTTTTTTCCTGCTTTTGTTCTTCCTCTATGTTAAACATATTTCTGTCCTCATTTATAATCATAATAAAGCACAAACCTAGAAGGATCTTTCCTCTTGTTGCATTGGATCCAGTTTGTGTCAGTTTTTATCCTTGATATTGTTGTATAGCCTTACAAAACCTCAGCATTTAATTTACACTTCCATCTCTATGTCTAAAAAAATTCAAGCTACTATGTATGAAGGTATCGTTGAATCATTACTTTCAAATTATTTATACACCTCAATAGTAGAGTACAACCTCAGTGTTGTGGTATCGACAGGTTTCAAAGATATCACGGTCCTTGGATCCTCTATACCTTTCTCTGAAATAGCTTCATCGTCATCACTGTCTTTGACCCATTTACTATCAAGATCCCCAACGGTTTCACAAACAATAGTAAAAGTCATTGGCTCTTTAGACTTCTCCAGCATCCTTATCTTTTGCTTCAACGAATGCAAGCAGCTTCTCAACTCGTTAAAAGTATCGAGCTCATCACTTCCTTCGATCTTTCGATCAATCAACAACTCGTTATTCAAGTGACCAAACTCGCTCAAATCAAGCACATATCTTTCCTTGGCCCTCCCATCCTGTATTGCAGTCAAACATAGACAGCTCATGTGATCTACGTCTAGCACCAAAGCCTCGATAAACCCATCGAGCCACTCGTTCAAGGTGGGATGCCTCGTCCATGGGACTATCAAATTGAACGAGTTTCTGTCCTCAAAAGAAGTGATTGGATACATGTTTCTCTCCGCCATAATGATTTGAATCCACGACTTGAGAAATACTTTGAAATACAGCAAAACATCGTTTGGAGTGACGCGTTTGTCTTTTTCCTCGTTGTTCATTCAAGTACCTATTGTCAAAGAGAGAAAGAAAACAAAATATCAATTGACACAATTAATCTTTAATATCACCATACTAATTCACAGATGGTCCAGAAAATCTACCTCAAGATCCCCGTGGCCAGAAATGGCTTCCAGGACCCGCCCCGGATCCAGTGGTCGGCCGCTAAAGAAGCGTCACTGTGGGACGTCATCTCGACCTCGAAGAGAAACGAGCTGGACTGGAACAAACTGAGTGCAAAGTTCCAGGTCCCTGTCACGTTCTTGCAGCAGCAGGCGTACTGGATGTACGAGAAGCAGCTGGACCAGCTCAGGAGCACCATCGAGAAAGGATCACTCAGCGACGACAGTCTGAAGAACGAGCGCAGTGAGAAGACCATCTTGGAAGAGGAAGTCAGAACAGTCACGGGACTGTTCGATAGAAGAGACGGTATTGACAGTTCAAGGCCGACTTTTGTCCACACAGAAGAGGATGTGCACCACAATGACTTTCAGAAAGGTTATGAGTCAGATCCTTCGAGTCCTTCTTCCTCTTCTTCGGATGATGACCAGGTGAACTATGGATCAATGCTGTTACAAAGATCTAGGATACTGTCCAAAGTCCCACCCAAGTATCTGGACTTGGTCGAAGATGACGAGGACGACCTGACACAATCGCGTCTGTTTAGAGAAGCAGAGACGAAGAAAACCACTACTGAATCGTCCACTTCTAATTTTTCATGTATGCATTATCTATTTACTAAATTAGTACCTTTTACTAACCCTCAACTACAGCTGTCAGTATTTCCAAATCTGCGTTAGAAGAAGCAATGTTGGATACTTCCCAAATCAACTCGAACGCTTCATGAAGTCTCACTCTCACAATTTTTGAGACTGAGACTCCTCTAAACACCTTTCACAAGCACAGCTAAAGAACCAGTTCTCCATCATAATTCTTTGTCTCTCTTGGTATGAATCATCAAGAACGTGATAATAATCGATACACAGCTGTTCATTTGGAGCAATATCTTTGGTCGTTCTAAAATACATTCTGTTTCCAATCCTATACTTCTTGACGTTTGGCCTGCATGAATGGTTAAAGAATGATGCTTCCGGATGAAGCATATATCCCAAAAATTCTTTGTTTTCAGAATTCTCCTCTAGTGAGTTGTTATTAATTTGCCATATTCCAAAAGAGTTACCAAACTCTCTACCGACTATCAATCTAAGCATCTCTATGCTCAAAAACTTTTGGAGAAATTCAGGTAGAGAAATCTTCAAGAATTTGTAAATTGACTCCAAAGATTTCAACAATACTGGAAATTTCTGAATTTTTTGCACTTCATTACTTTGCAAGTGATCGAAAAGATTGACTGAAGGATGGTCTTTATATATGTTGAATAAGACACTTGTGACAAACCTCACGGTGTTATAATCATCTTCGTTAATATATGGCAATTGATTAATTTTCTTACTTGGCTTCATTTTTTCTATTTTGACTTCCCATTCTTTAACTTTCTCCCAGTATGAATCTAAAAATTCTTTCGTTATCTCGAAATTTTTAAATTCATCGCCATCATAGTCTTTCTCATTTTGTTTGAATTTCTGTTGAAAATTCACCAGCAAGGTCTCAAGAACAAGGCACATCTCATCCTCTTGATCAACTTTATCTCTCCACGTTTCCATACATACTTCAGAACAAAACCACAATCCACAACCCAGCCATTTTTTCCCTTTATAACTTTCACACTGAGGTATTTTCACTTTACAGTAAGTTCCATACTCGTACCTGAAGCAAAAAGAACACACTTCTTTTCTAAACTCATGCAAAATACTCGATCCAAAAGGTACTTCATTAGTACTCAAGATATCCGAATCTTTGGGTATTTCCTCAGTTGCAAAACATGCTCTTCCGTACTGTGTCTTCAAAACGGCAAATCTATCAGACAGCTCCACTCCGGACTCCCGTACCTGCTCCATCGGCTCAAAGTCGTGTACTTCTTTCGAAATTTTTGAAACTTCTTTTCATACAAAATCGAACTAAAAATTTAACCTCATCGCTGCTTCCTTATCCGGTAATACTCCAAATCCGGCTATTTCCCGAGGGTTTCCAAACAGCCCACCTTTTTCTTGACACTTACACCCACATAAAAAGTTGAAACTTTCCTACTGATAAAAACTTGAAAACAAACGTGTGAAGAAATGAGCAAAAGAGCGATCCAATTGCTGAGCCCGGTCTCGTATAGATGTCTTGTGACTGCCCCTCGCGAGGGTAAAAGGGTTGTGGCCGTCGATGGATCGTGGTACATGCCAAACAGCACCAGAAATGCTCGTACTGAATTCGAAGAAAGTAGATTGCCAAACTCAAGATTCTTTGACGTTGATGGAATCAAAGATCCAACTTCTCCTTATCCACATATGTTGCCATCATTGTCTGATTTTAACAAAGCCATCAGTCAACTGGGGATCCAAAGGGACGATAAGTTGGTTATCTACGATAGAGTTGGTAATTTTTCAGCACCGAGAGTTGCATGGACTTTCCAAATTTTTGGTCATAATGATGTTGAACTATTGGACAATTTCCCACATTACATTGACTACAGTTATCCATTGGAACGTTCTCAAGAAGAGATTAAGCCTTCCAATTATGAATCCACAGAGTTTGATTCAAATGGTGTCTTGTCATTCGACCAATTCGTTGATATCGTGTCCACCAAGTCAAAGAGAGACGAGTATAATATCTTAGATGCGAGATCTTATGACAGATACACAGGTGATGCACCAGAACCTAGAGCAGGTTTACCATCAGGACATGCACCAGGTGCAAAATCATTGGCATTTTCTAGGGTCCTTGATGAAAAAAATGCATTCTTGAAAAAACAGCAGTTACTTGATGTCTTCAAATCTATCAAACTGGACGAATCCAAACCAACAATTGTTATGTGTGGTACCGGTGTCACTGCTTGTATCTTGAAAGCAGCATTGGACAGTGCCCAGCTGAACAAAGGAGGGATCCAAGTCTACGACGGAAGCTGGACAGAGTACGCACAAAGGGCAGGACCCGAGCTGATTGTCACTGGTAAAGAATAGATGGCTGCTCAATATAGTAATTGGTTAATATAGTAATATATTGGATTATGATAGATATCAGTGTTCGTATTAGCGTCAGTGTAGTGGCCGTAACAAGAAATACACTAGAGAAAAAATATCAACAAATTCATTATGAGACTAAAAAAGCTTCATCAATCGAGATAAAATGTCCTTGCTGGGATCTGTGGATGATCAACAGGTGAGTATCTGTGACTTTATCTTGAAAATTTGATGGTTTCTAACTCCGTTACAGAACAAAAATCTGCCTAAACACACAGTAGAAATATCACCAAAATCAGAATGGAGATTCGAAGTGGCATTAGATCAATCAATAACTGTGAAAGTAACAGCAGGTATCGCCGAGATATTCGGTACTGAGCTTTCCAATGATATAACTTACACATTTGGTAGCACTAAGAAAGCCATCTATTCACTAGATGGATGCACAATTGAATACACTGGAGAAGTTGCCTCTGAGTATATATCTGAAGAAACTCAAATGGATGCATACATCAATCTATTCCTCGCATTAAACAATTATAGAGATCAAACAGGGAAAGCACCAAGAGTGCTCATCATTGGTGGTAAAGATTCGGGTAAAACTACATTGACAAAAATATTGGCATCATATTCCAATAGAATTGGATATGAACCTGTTGTCGTTAATTTAAATCCTCAAGAAGGTGTTTTCAGTGTTCCAGGGACAATAACGGCTACTCCTATATCTGATATATTGGATGTTGAGGATATCTTAGGATGGGGTCAATCTTATACTTCCGGGCCAACTTTAGTTCATCCAAAACAACCAAATGTTAGATATTACGGTTATGATCATATTCAAGACAATTTGAAGTTTTATAAATACAATGTATCGAGATTGGGCGTCACTGTGTGCAGTAGACTGGAAGAAGATGAGACTTCCAAGAATTCTGGATTGATTGTTGATACTCCACCAATAACTAATAAAGATATCCAACTTGTTGAAGATATCATTTCTGATTTTGAGATAAATATTGTTGTTGTGTTAGGAAATGAGCGTCTATTCATTGACGTCAAGAAGAAATTGACGAAACAAACGTTGAATGTGGTTAAAGTTCCTAAATCTGGTGGTTGCGTTGACAAAGATGATGTGTTTATCAGAAATATTCAACAAAAGACAATCAAAGAGTATTTTTATGGGACTTCTAAGACGGTTTTGTCTCCATACACAGTGAACGTCGACTTTACCGTTGTTAATGTTTATCAGCCTTTCATAGAGAGTGCGGACTTGGTGTCTTCGGTCTTACCAGTTGGAGAGATTGAAGATGATGATGGGTCTAAAACTGAAAAACAAGATAATTTAATAGAAAAAGTTGAAGCATCTTCAACCACATTACAAAATTCTGTGGTTGCAATCCTACATGCGGATAAAAATGAAGATGAAGATGATATTATACGAAGCAGTGTGTTAGGATTTGCAGTTGTTACTGGTGCTGATGATACAAAGAAAAAATTAAGAATTTTAATTCCTGTTCCTGGTAGATTACCAGATAAAGTTATGTTATTAGGGCAATACCGTTATATAGAATGATTTTACGAAGTATTTTTTTAAGTGTTTCTTATAACATTAATCAAAATCTGTATTCGAATAGAACAAAATAAAAGGAATAAATAGTTGGTTTTCTTTTCAGGTCTTTGTAGAATTCAAAATGCATCCATGGTGTAATCGTGTTCGATACCTGGCGTAACACTAGTAATAAATTTCAAGAAAATGATCAAATATTGATCAACTCTCACAACATCTTCAGTCGATTCGTTGACATCCAAATGTTCCCATTCATCTTCATTATCAGCAAGACCCAACTTCTTCACATCTTTGATTAAAGAATCATCCTTCTGTTTCTGTAATTTATTTTCTTTTGCCAGTATAGCTCTGTTGATTAAGACTTTCATAACTTCTGCATGTCTGCAAGGATGAATAGACACTGTGGTTGTATCTTCCAGAAATGGTGCTTTCTCAATGGTGACTGTCTTATCTCTGTAATCAGCTGAAATATCTTGAAACATATCATCTGGAGTCAAAGGACTTCCGTTGTTGTCATACCCGACAAGGTACATTCTAGGAACCCTATAGGAAGTTGAGTAATGTATGTATAAGTCATACGATCTCTTGTTTGGGTTCGAAGTGGGATCATTATCATTCACTTCCTCTTCATCACTGTTATAATCAATATCTTCCGCTCCTTCGTCTGTCATGTCATCAATCTCCTCAATTCCCGAACTTGCTGGTGCTGCTGAAGTGTCAGCCTGGTGAGCCTTAGGCTTTGTAGTCTGTGTCCATCCATTCTCGTCAGTTTCTTCCTCAAGGTCCACATCAAGGTACTCCAAGGCCCTGACATATGATGGCACTTTTCTAGAAACCAAGAACTGTTTTTCGTCCGGGAGGAAGTCCCTCTTGAGGCTTGCTGGGGCAGGGGACCAGGACCATGTCGGGAACTTGTACACCAGGTAGTCACCGGCTTCGACAAACTCCTCTGGGGTGATTTCACCGGTCTGTTTGAAAGTGGACTTATGGTACGCAGGAGTGAGGTACTCTCTCCACGAGTTGAAGGTGGATCTTATCTTGTTTGACATTGTGTATTCTGTGTGTGTCTCTTATGGCTCTTTCGGTTGGTATCACCTGTTAGCCATCCAATTGCAGCAAATATTAAACTGGTTACTCAATTTTTGCCATTTCAAATTTTATATGTGACAACTTTGTGAAAAAGATAAGGAAACGTCCCAAAAGGGAAGTACTCCTGTTTGGGACATGTCACAATTGAGAACAAATTGTATTCAACTCGGAGATTTAAGGAGATGTCGTGAGTGTTTGATGTCAGTGAAAGGCTAAAAGATCCACCACGGGACTTATTGAGCTCACCCTTCAAAATACCTCCAAGTGGTCCAAACTCGGATGTCGGTGCAATATCCGAAGCTTTTATAACCGCGAATTTCAGGTTAGACATGTTAACTTGCTAACTATATGAGCCAGCCTCTAGTCTGATAGGGAAACTCGTGCTGACCAGATGCCTGCCACCAGAAGAAGACTGAGATCCGCCTCTAGGGGCCATTCCAGTGATGATACAGCCGAGATGGACGACATCCAGGCCTCAATTCACTCAAAAGTCGAGTCCATCCAGGACACACTAGGAGAAATCAAAACAGTAAACAAGAAGAAGAAACATGGTTCTTCTCCCAAAAGATATCGTGAGTCTAGAAGATTTGTGTTTGTATTAGGTGCTCTCATTGGTGTGTTCATAGCCGTGTACTTTGGTTCAAAGAATAAACTCGATTTGGACAAGTTAGATCTAGAGAACTATGTCAACTTTGATAAATTCATCAATTTTGAGAACGTTCATGATTACTTTGATGAATGGACTCTCAGCTTGCCAACTGGCTTACAAACAATGATCACAGAACTACAGAATCAACGTGCGGAACCAAATTTTTCAGAAAGTTTTGCTGTTGGTAAAGCATTACAAAAAGAGTATAACATTACTGCCAAATATCCTGTGATAATGGTTCCTGGTGTCACTTCTGCCGGTATTGAAAGTTGGGGTCTAAGCAGCACAGGAGATTGTCCTTCACAGCCACATTTCCGGAAGAGATTGTGGGGTTCAATGTACATGATCCGTACCATGTTTCTTGACAAGACCTGTTGGTTAAAACATATTAAACTAGATCCAGAAACAGGTTTAGATCCTCCGGGAGTTACTATGAGAGCAGCCCAGGGCTTTGAAGCCACTGATTATTTCATGGCCGGTTATTGGATCTGGAATAAGATTTTGGAAAACTTGGCTGCTATTGGCTATGAACCAAATCAAATGTTGACTGCTTCCTATGATTGGAGATTGTCATTTTTAGATTTAGAAAGACGAGATTCTTATTTTACAAAGTTGAAGAATCAAGTTGAACTGAACTACAAGAGTACTGGTAAGAAAACTGTTTTGATTGGTCATTCAATGGGTTCCCAAGTTGCATTTTATTTCATGAAGTGGGTTGAAGCTGAAGGTATACATCTTGGTAATGGAGGTGACGGATGGGTTAACAAATACATTGAATCGTATGTTGATATCTCGGGTTCTATGCTAGGTGCACCAAAGGCC
Source organism: Gotozyma siamensis (assembly GCA_030579035.1). Classification (NCBI taxonomy): domain Eukaryota; kingdom Fungi; phylum Ascomycota; class Saccharomycetes; order Phaffomycetales; family Phaffomycetaceae; genus Gotozyma; species Gotozyma siamensis. Next base: position 69,890 of record JAKTZZ010000011.1, read on the forward strand.
GTCACTGCAATTCTTTCGGGTGAGGTTAAAGATACAGTTCAATTAAACGCTTTAGCAGTGTATGGATTGGAAAAATTCTTCTCAAGAAGAGAAAGAGTTGATTTAATTAAAACTTTTGGCGCTGGATCAAGTATGTTACCAAAAGGTGGTGACTTTATTTGGGGTAATTCCACTTTCTCATTTGAAGATAAGAATGATGAATTACAACAAGATGAATCACATGGTAAATTCATCAGATTTTATGAAGAGATTGGAGAATACTCCAACAGAAACTTGACAATGGGTGATGCAATCGAGTTCATTTACAAAAATTCCCCAGAATGGTTCGTGACACGTACTAAAGAACATTACTCATATGGTGTTGCTCAATCTGTTCAAGAATTGAAAGCCAATAATCAAATTTACTCCAAATGGTCCAATCCTCTTGAAGCTGCGTTGCCAGATGCCCCAGACATGAAGGTTTATTGCTTTTATGGTGTTAATAACCCAACTGAACGTTCTTATGTTTATCAAGAAGAGGTTGACAAAGAAGTTTCAAGATTGAACGTTAGTATGAAAGCACCGACTGATAAACAAAGAACAGTTTATTTCACAGATGGTGATGGAACAGTTCCTTTGATTTCCCATGCAATGTGTCATAAATGGAAAGATGAATCTGGTTTCAACCCAGGTAATTCAAAAGTCAAGATTGTTGAATTGAAACACGATCCAGATAGATTCGATATCAGAGGTGGTGCCAAGACTGCAGAACATGTTGATGTCTTGGGAAGTTCCACATTGAATGAATTAGTTTTGAAAGTTGCTGGTGGCAGAGATGATTTAATAGAAGAAAATTTAATCACTGACTTGGCCGATTGGGTGGAGCAATTGGAGTTCAGTGTTTGAGCTGTGTAATTATTATATTGAAAAGAATGAAAACGAATAGACGAAACTATTAATAAATTCGCCTTTTATGCCAGACTCTTAAACTGATTTGTAGCTTTGATCTTTAAAATTTAAAAGTCATTATGCATAGTAGGAGTAAGTATTTCTTCGAGATGCACCTGGTTATGAGTGCCATTGAATAAACTTATCTGCCTTTTCAAGATGACAGATTGAATAGTAAGAGAACGAGGACCATAGCTCCCATCAATCAAGATCCTAAGAGTCACAGGACTTCTTCCGGCTAAGATTCAAGAGGCCAACTCAAGAGGCCAACTCAAGGGCTTTTCTGTTAATGAATAAACTCTTTGCTTGCATTAAGTCCACCCAATCAGATTAAACCAGATCTCGTTTGCACCCGCTTGCATAACGGATTGTTCTTCGACTTCCCGATTTGAACATGTTTGTTTACAAAAAGGAAAAACGCGAATTTGGAAACTGGAGAATCAGATGTCCATTTTTCAAAAATCGCGACTAGTTTTATGTTTTTGTTTTGATTTCGCGTTACTTATTCTGCTCATCTCTAGGATGTTCTGGTCGCGAATCTCACTGAAATCGGAAAAATGTAAACAATAACGGTAAAGAGTTCAGAAAAAACATAAACAAAAAAAGTTGTTGAGAAATAATTTTGTTTGTTTGTTTATTCCTGTTTCTTCAGAACATTCTCTTTCAAAAGGCTCGTTCTTGATCTCAAGAGTCAAGATTAAGCATTGTCCATTCTAAACTCATATCATTGTCATTGTGTTTTTTTCCTGTTGTTATTGTCAATTTGTTGTTCTCCAACTACACCTTTAGCATAGCCATACATAGTCATTCGTTTTCATCATAATTTCAACTTCCACGTCATTAACCATCATGAGCTCCATCAATCGTCAACCTTTGTCCACACTGTCAACAAACAGAATTCATGAAACAAATTCGTCGAATTTGAAAGGGATCAAGAATTTGAGAGTGGAGAAACCATCAAAGGTGTTGAAATCCAATTCATTCCCAGTTACCAAACTCCCATCATCTGCAATTGCAATTTCTAATGCTGATAAGTTGAAATATCGTTTGAAATTGGCGTACTATAAATTACGTACAAATCAAATTAAAACACCAGCTACTGAGATTTTAGAAAACAAGAAAGAATCTAACCAGATTCCTTCTCCATTTAGAAACTTAGCATCTTCCTCAACATCTACTGAACCAAAACCAAGATTAGTGAAGGGAACCCCATCATTAACTCGTCATATAAGTTTGTTAGCTGCATCTACGCCACTACAATTAAACTATCCATCTTCAATCAAGAAAAAAGTTAGCTTTAATGAACCAAAGAAGGCGACTTTCAAAATTCATAAGAGTGTTGATAACATTCAAGAGTTTCAAACATTTAAACCACCAATTAGAACTTTCATCGTTCCTCAAAAATTCCCAAAATTGCATCATCAAAACGTGATAATGAAGTTTAACCATAACCACAATGGACAACTAAAACCAAAATCAGCATCATTCACTCATTCTGCAACAATTACACAAACTCAAAATCACAGATCATTAAAAATTGATGATTTGTGCAATGATCCAACTAATAACTCAACCATAATTCAAGAGGACACAGATGCTACAATCATGAACGATGCTACAATGACTACTGATGACACCACCCATATCTTAGAGAAAGATGATGGGGATATCACACCAATCAGAAAAAGAAGATGTCTCCGTGCAGGTCCAGGATCTGACGATACCATTGGTAGCAGTCCAAGTAAAATCTATATGAGTACTCCTGGAAGTTATAAAGCAGCAAAGAGTTTGTTAGAGTTGGGATTACCAAATTAAAGGTTAGGATTACTTGTCTGTCTGTGTGTTTCATTTCATTATAAATCAGGTTAGTGTATCTCCACTGACCTCTTTATACGTTTGTGTTTTAAAAGCCTACTGAATAGTGCTGATTATTTAATAACTTCTGCTATCGAAGAAAAGAAAAGGATCTTTCATTGAAGAAAGTCACTAATGTTTTTTGTTTCTGTTTTTGAAAAGAATAAATAAATTAAAATCTGATATAAACGATTCGTAACAATTCAATAGAACAATTTCAATCTATCTGAGTGATGATGTTGTCTAGCAACAAACAACTCTCCATGATATGATCATGCCACTCATTGCTCAGCAGTTTTGATTCTCCAGGAGGGCCAGTGAACTCTATCGTTTGTTCAATGTCATCAATCTTTGCATTTATATGTCCCGAGGTGATTGAATCATAGAGAATCTTATCAAACAATTTATCAGACAGTTCGAATTCTGGAGAGTTGTCTAAAGATCCAGAACTATCCCTTGAGAAGAGTTTCAGATTTTCTAGCGAAATATTGTCATAGATTTTAGAGATACACTCCAGGTTATGTTTAAAGATAACTATTTTGAAATTCCCAATAATTTGTTCCCTTGTTAATGATAGTTCAATATCTTGATCTGTATCTGTGTTTTCTTCATCCTTTTTGGCAACATTCTCCAGTAAATACTTCAAGTAGCAAACATAAGTGTCATAATATACGAGCTTGCCATTCCTCATTCTTTCAAAGACTTGGGAGAATGCAGACTCTTTGATTTCTTCAGTGATAGTTATTTCTTTGATATAGTAGATGTTGAACAATAACAAAACGTAAAACAATTCATTGAATTGTTTAGTCTTGTATAATTTTTTAAAAACTTCAGTGAACTTATCCAGTTTCAAAATCACAAATGTATGCAGTTTGTCCAATTTGGAATATAGTTTATCTTCTGGTGTTAAAACTGCCAATAACTCATGGAGTTTCTTTAAATATTCATCAAATCTCGTATAATCACCCAATTTGTCCGACAGCGACACCAACAGCTTGAAAACGTCGTATTTTAATTGAAGTAGTCCATTAGAATCCAGTTGCCACTCGACTGGGTTCAATTTATTGATGTTCACCTGGGACACGTAATTGTTCGCAGAGACGTAGTCTTTCTTCGCATAGCAGAGTTTAGAAAGTTCCAGGAGCGCAGTTGTGTGGACGTAGTGGCCAAACTGCGCCTCCAGAATCTGGTGGTATATGTTGGTTCTGTCCTGTGTAGACAACTGTGCGACTGTGGTGAAATACGAGTGGAAGATCTCGTTGATGTTGAGAGACTTTGTCAGTTTGAGGGCCGTGAAGTAGTGTGTCAATTGGGACTGCTCGTTCGCTTCTGAGAGCGCAGAGACCACTTCCGGGGTTTGGTGAAGCTTTGAGAGTCTGAGAAACGCTTGGGAGGCCATTGTGTGACTGCTAATGTGACTGCTCTTGTTAAACGATTGCTAGCTCGTATAGAGATCAATTTTATTGTTCCCGAGACAAATTTAATCTCATCACCATTAACAAAACACAAAACACCAACAACAACAAACCACTATGAAGTTCTTGAGTGTCCTCCTCGCGCTTCCCCTCGTCTACGCCGTGTTCAACTGGCTCTTCATCAACTGGCTTCCACGCAACTACATCTTCGAGCCTACAGAGGTCGTCTCGTTGGTGAACGGTGTGCTTGAGACGTACAACGAGACCAACAGTAACGCCAGCACAATCTTCCACCACGTCCAGCTCAAGCTCCAGGAACGCTACGGTGAACAATACATCAACTCTGTGAACCCAGACGAGTGGGTCTTCAACAATGCTGGTGGTGCCATGGGCCAAATGTTCATCTTGCACGCTTCCATCTCGGAGTACCTCATCTTCTTTGGCTCTTCAGTTGGTACTGAAGGCCACACCGGTGTCCACTTTGCTGACGACTACTTCACCATCTTGAAAGGGAAGCAGTTGGCTTCCTACGCTTCAGACCAAGAGCCAGAGATCTACCTCCCAGGTGACTGCCACCATTTGCGCAAGGGCCATGTCAAACAGTACGCCATGCCATCAGGTTCTTTCGCGTTGGAACTGGCCCAAGGTTGGATCCCAGCCATGCTGCCTTTTGGTTTCCTCGACACCATCTCCTCCACCTTGGACGTCAACACCTTCTTCTGGACGGCCTACTTCACCGGTAGAGACATGATCAAGAACTTACTACAAGGTAAAATCTAAGGGTTATATATTACCAATACTATAGACACACTGTATTATTCCTTCACTTCTGTACGCCAAACCGCGTCTCCACATCCTTTTTGAACTGCTGCAACACGGCTTCTCTCCGTGAAATATCCCGCTCGAGGGCCTCTCGGTCCCCAGCCTCGATGAAACTGCCCATCTCGTTGGCTATTGTGGCCTTGAAGTTCTTCACTCGCTGCTTGATGAAGTTCGAGTCGTTCATCAGATCCTTGGGCAGGATCTTGCCAGTGTTCACGTCCTCCACAAGGTCCATGATCAGTGGCAGCAGCTCCATATCTGTCGCATCCACAGGCATTCTGAAAATGTGCTGCGATGGGTTAGTGATAGAGAATGCATAGCCATTATACGAGTAACTAGTAACTACATAGAACCCCAGCGGCCAGTGCCCGTAACCTTATCACGTGACTTCTGTGCAGGGTAACCTCCCGTTCTTCCCTGGTCAAAAACAATTCGTCGAAAAAAAAATTTCAACTTAGTGGGAAAGAACCAGCTCCAACAACTCATTCTCACACGATGCAAGCCCCATTGCCTATCGACCAAGTTGCCGCTTTGCAACCAGCACTCCACTCTGCTGCTCAAACCGCTAACTCTTCCACTTTCTGGTCATCAAACCCAATTTTTTCCTACTTGAACAATGTCTACACAAACATCTCTGATCACAGACAATCTTTGAATTTAGTCAACCCAGGTACCATTGAAAACTTGACCAAAGAAGTCTCCAGAGACGTCTTCTTGAACCAATACGCCTTCACCGGTTTGAGAGCCGATTTGAACAAGGCTTTCTTATTAAACCCAGCTTTCCAAACTTCCCATACTTTCTCCATCGGATCAAAATCTATCCCACCATATGCCTTCAGTGCTTTATATGCCACCGAAGACTTCTTTGTCCAAGGTAACATTGATAACGATTTCTCACTTTCCGGTAGATTGAACTACGGTTGGGATAAAAACAACATCACCAAGGCCACTTTACAAATTGTTCAAAATCAACCAACAATGGTTCAATTAGAACAAGATTACCAAGCCAATGACTTCTCCGTCAACTTCAAAGCTTTAAACCCATCTATCTTAAACGCTGATGGTGCTTTCTCTGGTGTCGTTGTGGGTTCTTTATTACAATCAATCACTCCTAAATTGGCCATTGGTTTAGAATCAGTTTACTCTGCTCAACCTTCAATGCCAGGTGATGCTGCTGTCTCTTATGTTGCCAGATATAACAATGACAACAAATGGATCGCAACTGCCCAATTACAAGCCCAAGGTTCTTTGAGTGCTTCTTTCTACAGACGTATTGCCGACAATGTTGAAGTTGGTTTAGAAACCCAATTAACCACACAATTGGTCCCAATCGACCCACAAGTCGCATTAATGAGTGGATTACCACCATACCAAGCCACTTTTGAAGGTGTTACTACCCTTGGTGCTAAATATGAATTCAGACAATCCGTTTTTAGAGGTCAAGTTGATTCAACCGGTAAAGTTGCTGCTTTCTTAGAAAGAAGAATCTTACCAACCATTTCTGTTTTATTCGCTGGTGAAATCGATCAATCTAAATCAGCTTCAAAGATTGGTCTTGGTTTGACTTTTGAAACCGCTGGTTCTGAACAATTAGCCTTGATGCAACAAGGTTTGATTGATCAAAATGGTAACCCAGTCCCAGGTGCTCCACAAATCTAAAGAAGCTTAACCTTTAAATTTAAATATTGAACGTTAACAAACTATTAGAGAAGGAAACAGTATGGGGTGAAGTGGTTTTTTGTTGTAATGACTATTGTAATGATGAAAAGAAAATTTTTTAAAAAAGAAGAGATGAAGTGCCTTCATTTTCCTGTTTGAGCATGAAGTGTGTCGTCGATGAAGCAGTGAGGAGAGAGAATGTTTGAAGGTGTGTGTGTAATATCATAATGCGCATGAACGGTTTTGCTATACGTACATCTTATATATATCTTGTGAATATTTACCATATTATTATTTCTCATTGTAGTACTTTTTTGATTGACTACTGATATTTAAGAATGAGAATATAATTTTTATTACAAGTGTTCATTAGTTGAAATAAGTTTGATTTCCAGAAAATGGTGGTGAAGAACTGAATATTGTGAGGCGAGGAAAGAAACATCATCATTATCAAAAGAATGATTTTAAGAATCCTTTGAAAGTCAGTTCATCATTAAAATTATTTGAATGAGCACCTTCAGATTCATCGTAATCAGGTGTGTCAATATCTCTCAGAATGTTATAAACATCAAATGAACTCAACCGGTTTTTTTGTTTCAATTCTCTTAAATCAATGAATTCGTTAGGATTAGCTTTAACATCATCTTCATTCTTTAGTTTGTTTTGTAATTTTTGTATCTCATAAAATGAAGAATCACTAAAATTTCTTGTTTTTTTGATATCTTCAACTTGTGGAATTTGTGAATGTTGTTGTCGCTTCTTCCTCTCTGGTCTTTTAACTATCGTTGGGTTGAGGTTCAATGATATGTACCTATCTGTATTAGGTGTGCTTGTTTGTATATCCAAAGACTCGTCAACTGGCGACTCTTCGTCATCTTCTAATCCCATCCAGTTACTATCTTCTATTCCAAATACATCTAATCTGACGGATGAAGCTTTTGTTGATGGTCTCGTATGAGTAGATGCAATGCTATATGATGCGTTTGATTTTGTATTTTCATTCAAGATAGAGTCATGACGAGTCGTGTTATTCGTTTCATTAATCGTTCTGGTAAATTCATCAAATGCTAAATCAATTGATTCAACATCGGTTTTTTCTTCATCTTCTTCGTTTTCAGAGTTCCTTATTCTGATCGTATCTATTGATGTCTGATTTTTAATCTTAAGTTGATCATTGTCAACAATTGTAGAAACATCTGATTCTAGTTGGAAACATGCCATTTCTGATGTTATTGATGTAGTTGAAAAATTTGACTTCAAGTCAAACATTGAAGAAACTTGATCTGTCACTATTAATTTCGTTAATGATGCAGGTGGATCAGGTTTAATGTAAAGATTTCTGAATGAACAAATATCACTTAAGGTCGATTCCAGTCTTGATACTTCTTCGTCATTAGTGGTATCAATGATTATTCTCCAATATCTTTCTGGGTTGGAAAGTGTGACCAAAAATTGATTGAAACTGATTTTAAGAATCTTTAATCGTGGAAGAATTGGATAAACAACGGATTTACCACATTGCAAGTAACTGACTTTCTTTTGATGTAATTGATAAATTTCAAATTTACCTGACCCTAACAATCTTCCCGAGTTTTCATTATTGACATCTTCAAACTGTAATATTTTCGACTTTGGCGCTTCAAAAAGTATCGTTTTAGCTTCTGGGTCTTCAACCATTAGATCCGTGTCCAATTCTTTGCCGGAAACAGACGATGGTGGGCTCTTGTATAGTTCGAAATTAGATTGTGACATTGTTGGGGATAAAACACCTCCAGCGGAGACTGACCGTCTGGTTTGGTACAGCCGCTGCGAAGCAGGCTTGAGAAGGCTCCTTGAATTGGCCAAGTCTATCACATCACCGTGCTTCAGCTGCACTGATGGTTTCAAGTTGGTGATCATAGATAGGACTTTGACACGCGCGACGCAAAATCTGGGGCTGACCGCGGGGTTAGGTGACGCTAGAAAAGTGGGAGCAAATAAGCGAGTCTCAGGGTATCGCAAAAAGTAGTTAGTCCTACTACCACAGAGACGTTTGTGTGCGCTTCAAAGAGGGGAACCTTTCAACTTATTGTCCCTTGTTTCGTTTTGTTTGTTTTGATTTTTTTGTTTTTGTTTTGATTTTGGGGAGACTTCCGGGGCCTCGGTCTTTGTGTCACGTGATATAAAGTGGTTTCCAGGAATTCGGTGAGAGAAAGTAGGGGAGTACTCCCGTTCCGGCCGCACAGGTGCCACTTAGTCGTCTGTTCCGTTCTGCTCAGTTTCAATCTTCCACTTCCAATTTCACAAGTGTAAATTTGTAAATCTCCAAATCTGCCCCACTTAAACTTCTTCCGAACGAAAGCGACATTTTCTTAATAAAGAACAACTGACTTTTGCTCCACGAGTATTTATAGTCGCCATTCCCTCTCAATGCTCAGATTATCACCTCTCAGATCCGCTGCCAGAATGTACTCGTCCGCAGGAGCAACAGTCGCTAAGTCCATCATCTACTCGGAACACGGAGACCCTTCAAAGGTTATCAAGGTCCACACTTATGAGATCCCAGAACCTACCAACGACGAGATCGTGTTGAAGACTTTGGGTTTCCCGGTCAATCCTTCGGATATCAACCAATTGGAAGGTGTCTACCCTTCCAAACCAGAGAAAACCTTGCAATACGGCACCAGTGAACCAAGTGCCATTGCAGGTAATGAAGGATTATTCGAAATCATTAAGACAGGTCCAAACGTTCAAAACTTGAAAATTGGTGACCATGTCATCCCATTACATTCCAACTTTGGTACTTGGACCTCTCATAACAAATCAATCGAATCTCAATTGATCAAATTACCAAAAGAGAACATCTCTCTTGTTTCAAAGGCAACTATTTCTGTTAATCCAACTACTGCTTACCAATTAGTCAACAACTATGGTTTGGAGAAAGGAGATTGGTTGATTCAAAACGCTGGTACTTCTGCAGTCTCCCAATTGGTTTCCCAAATTGCTAAGGCTAAAGGCATCAATGTCATTAGTGTCATCAGAGACCGTCCTAACTTCAAAGAAGTTGAAGAGAATTTACTGAAACAAGGTGCTGCTAAAGTCATTTCTGAAGAGCAAAACGGTGATAGAGATGTTGGTAAGGAGATTGCCAAATTAGTTGACGGAAAGTTGAAAATTGCATTGAACTCTGTGTCTGGCAAATCATCTTCTAATATTGCTAGAAAACTGGCTCCAAACTCTACATTGATCACCTATGGTGGTATGTCTAAGCAACCAGTTACTTTACCTACTTCATTGTTCATCTTCAAGAACTTGAAATGTATCGGATACTGGGTCACTGCCAATACTAAAGATGATCCTGAAAGCAAGATTGAGACCATCAACGAGATTGTCAAGTTATACCAAAACAACCAACTCGAAGAACTCAAAGTGGTTGAAAACGTCTTGAACTTTGACAAATCTTCTGATGAGGAAATCGTCCAACTCGTTTCCAACGCGATTGCAGACGGCTCCAAGGGTAAGCAATTCTTCAAAGTCGAGTAGACTCTCTCCTCTGTGATTGTATGGCCGTATAAATCACTTATCACACGCTATTTTATTTATTGCTTAGTTAGTAGCGTTAAAGCCTTGTAACTCCGGATCGAAGAATGAAAAAAAAAAAAACCTGACTTTCTCTTTTCTCTACTTGTACCACAAACAGAACAGTTTCCACTTCCAAAATGCAGGATTACTTCAGTTTGAAGGTGTTCTTCATCTTGTTGAGAGAAACCTTTGAGTCGGCCATCATCATCTCCATCTTGTTGTCCTTCTTGAAGCAAAATTTTCACAAAAAAACAGCAAACGGTGATGAGGTGCTCACCATAGAACCCAAAACTTACAAAAGTCTACAATTCCAAATCTGGTTCGGCGCCTTCTTGGGTCTTTTCATCTGTTTGTTGATCGGTAGTGTCTTCGTGGCCTTGTTCTACCTGATAGGGAACAACTACTGGACCAAGTACGAGAAGAACTGGGAGGCGGTGTTCAGTGTCATCTCATCGTTGATTATTTCTGTCATGGGTCTTTCATTGTTAAGAATCAACTCCATGCAACAAAAGTGGCAAACAAAGCTATCTATGAACTTATCTCACAATTTGGAGACCCAGCAAGAGCACGCTCTGCAGCATGAAGAAGAGGTTGTCTTACAAGAGTTGACAAGCCAAGGTGAGTCTACACAAAAAGTTACTTGGAGACATTGGGTCAAAGCTAAAACAAGCAAATATTCTTTAATGATCTTACCTATGGTCACATTATTAAGAGAAGGTCTAGAAGCTATCTTTGTCATTAGTGGTGTCACTGCAAGTGAACCAGTTTCTTCTTTACCATTATCAATAATCACTTCAATTACTTTAGGTATTTTAATCGGTGTATCGCTTTACAAAGGTGGTAACAAAATGAGACTTCAGTTTTTTTTGATTGGTTCAACATGTTTTCTTTACTTGGTGTCAGCAGGTTTGATGTCCAGAGGTGTTTGGTTTTTTGAACTTAACAAATATGTTCAAAATTGTCATGGTCAAGATATGACAGAAGTTGGAAATGGACCAGGGTCCTATGATATAGCAAACACGATATGGCATGTCAACTGTTGCAGTGGTGTCAACGATGGAGGTTGGATGCTGTTGAATGCCTTGGTTGGTTGGAACAATACAGCAACATATGGATCAATTATCAGTTATAATCTATATTGGCTCTTTATCGTTATCATGTTAAAAGTCAAATTATTTGAAGAAAGAAACGGTTATTTACCAATCATTCCAATAAACTGGCAATTGAAAAAAATACAAAAGAGATACAACATCATCAAGTTTAACGTTGATAACAACATCAATTACAAAAGCATCTCTATTGGTGCCGATGATACTATTGAATATCAAGAAGATAGATTAAACGTTATTGATGACGGAAGCGATGCAACCACAAGTTTATTAACTGCTTCTAGAGGCTGAAAAACCTTTGAGATTACCCCCTTTTTCATTTAATCTTCCTTCCAAATAAGAAAATATTTAATATTGACACATTCATTTAATTCATTTTGAACTTATGGTTCAATCTTCTTGCATTCTCCATTCCAAAATCCTCCATGGCGTATATATACTTATACACACACTAATCTGAAGCATATAACTCTACAGTAAGACAAAATTTTGAAGTGACTTTCTAGCATTAAACATTAAGTAAAAAAAAAACGTAACAAAAAGAATCATGACAAGTAAAGACAATGTAATAAAAAAATCAGTTCATCATTTCACAAGAGCCAGATAAAGAATTAAAAAAAAAAGATGGAAACAATGAATATGATGGCGATGCATTATGGGGTTCAAAGCTGAAACAGTTTAACCGATAATTTTCCAAGAATCAACACCAAAGACAACAGTTGCTGTAATACAAGTGATATATTCGTCGTCTTTAGTAAAAGCTCTTGCAAAAACAGTGTATTTTCCTGGTGGGACTTCGTTTGGAATTTCAACTGTTTTGGTCAGAGAATACTTATCAGCTTTCAAAGGACATTCTAAATCGACTTCACTTGTTTGTTCACATAAATCAAAAGTTTGAGTAAGCAACTTAATGTATCCAAATTTGACTTCAACGTCAACATAGGCACCTTCTTCAATATCTTTGGTCAGGATACCGGCAGCGATGATGGTCAAGTTGGCACCTCTGGCTGGTGGGTTTGGAGTCAAGTCAACAGAAGTGATGTCCAAGAGTTGAGGTTGGTCAATGTCGCAAACTAGGACTGGGTTGTCTCCAGGAATTGGCTTCTCGCCAGGCAAGGTGTTGGTGAGTGGTTTCTGGTCCTGGGATCCAAGAAGGGCAGCAGAGTAGACGGTGGCGAGTGCCATGATGAACAAAGAGACTTGTTTGAGAAGCATTTTGAGAGTGTGTTTGTTTGTTGGTGGTTGTGTTTGAGAGTTCAGGAGAAGATAAAAAAAGAAAAAAAATGTGACAAGGAGAGGAAGTGTTTCCGAATGTGGCATTTTCCCGATTCGGGAGTTTCCCGGTGTTTTTTTTGTGTTTTTCTGATCGAGACTAATTGTTGTTATTTTAGAAAGGTGAAAGTGTTTCAAGGATTTCTTATCAGAGACTTGAGATCAGCGACCACTGACAATGCCCTCGCACGCGTCGAACTCGGTGAAGCTGCTCAAGAACGTCGCAGTCGAGGTGATCCACGAGACGAGTCCCGTTTTCGCTGGTGAGAACCTATCTGTGATAATCAGATTCAAACACCTTGGAGAAGCTGAGAAAGTACCAAAAGAAGTCGAGGAATCCAATGGTGCTTCTGCCAAAGGTGAAAACCAAGATGGTGCGAAGAAAGAGAGTGAAGAATCCAGTCAGGAATGGTTTGGGAAGAGACTCTCTGTACAATTGTCAAATAGTGCCAGATCATTGTTTCTCGATGAGATGAGTTTAGAATCTAAGGACAACGAATTCAATAAACCAATGGATTTGTTCTCGGGGTATGTCCAACTTTCTGGAATGTTCACATACGATGGATCCGTTCTAGACTCAGAGAAGTTCGACCAGATACATAAGAACACAACAGTTTCGGGTAAGATTGGTGGTCTACAAGGTCTTGAGGTTTCCAAACAGGCCAACTCTGGTGGGTTGTTCAACATGATAAGCGGGATCTTAGGAAGTGATATCCAATCAATGCTTCAAGATGGCGAGGCTCCTCAAACAAAGTTGTTCGATGATACAAAAAATTTGATTCCTTTCTTTTCAACTAATCAATCATTGTTGTTTAGTCTAATTAACTTGAAACCAGGTAAAGTGAAAAGTTTCTACGTTAATTTCAAACTTCCTGCATTCCTTCCTTCAAGCTATATTGGTAACTCGATTAAAATCAACTATAAATTGATCATTGGATCTTCAATTGATGCCGAAACTGGACTTCCGAAACCGTTGGTGCTTAATTTCCCACTGCATATTTCTTCGTTTTTTAACAAAGAAGGTTATCAACCAGTTTACAATTTAAATAAATTCATCTTACTGCAATCTGAAAATTGTTTTGTTGAAGAGATTGAAGATAAAATTAGTTTAAAACATTTGAAAAAACAAATTAATTTCAACTCTTTGATTGATAACTTATCACTTGTTGACAAGAGAGAAATCTTCCTTAAGAGAATCAAAGATTTACAAAAAAATACTGATAATAACGAGGATACTATTGATAACTTTAAGAAGTCCAGAGTTAAAGATAATATTGCCCAATTCAGTGAATTACAAGCAACAATTCAAAACACAGCAGCTCCCCAAACATCAGGAGATGACCAGTCTTCTGAAGATAGAAGACTCATACAAATCGATGGTTTCCCATACGAAAAACAGATACACAAATTTCAAACACAATACTTGATCAATAGAGATGGGAAATTTGTTTCAAGATTGACATTTTCAAAACCATTTTATAAAATCGGAGGTTCTGTTAAATTGAATTTCGACTTCAAATCTAATAATGAAAATCAAGAATGTGAGAAAATAACAGGTATTTTAATCACGTTGGAAAATTTAGAACTAATAAATCAAAACTATTCAGTTTCAGAAAAACTGATATCCAATAATCATTCAGAAAGCATTGTTCATTTTAAAGAATCATACAGTACATTCAACGCAAGTGAGTTTGCAGTCAACATCCCAATACCAATCAATGCAACAGCACAGTTTAAAACCAACATTTTTGAAAACAAATGGGCCATTTCCTTGAAGTTCATCTTGTCTAGAGAATCAACTTTTACACTGGATGCTCATAATGACAATTTGGGAACCTTGACCTTCGCTAAAGACAGTCTTGGAGGATCAGAATTCAACTGCCGACTCCCATTGCACGTAATCCCATCAGATCAGGAATTTGGTGGAATTCCTCTAGTCTAATCAGTAATAAACATCATTTCAACCATGGATCTTATATCAAAGTAGTCGGATTTAACCCGGACTTTTCCCATAATGTTGAAAAAGTCGAAATTTAATAAGAAAACAACAGTTTCCTGTGGCGAAACACATGCAAAGACTGAGCCAATTGAGCCGCCATTTTCTCAGAACAATGTCCACCTCAATCGACAAGTCCGTCTATTATGCAGACACAAAAGCCCCAATTGTCTCCTTGACTGCCAAAACTTTTTTTGACCAATTGACTGAAAAGGAGAAGAAGTATGCTCATTATTTCTCAAGAGCTGGTCATTTGGGTACCAGAATCGTCTTGAGACAAGTGAGTCATGAAAGTGAACAAATCTACGACTTGATCTTGCAGATCCATGAGAATTTGAAGTCCGATTACTATGGTTCTTTGAAAGGGATTGTTGATGAACAGGATATCAAGTATTACTTGGAATATGCTTCCCAATTCTTGAGCAATTTAGGTAATTACAAGTTATTTGGTGATAAGAAGTTCATTCCAAGGTTAGATGTGCAAGCTTTTGAAAAAATTGTCGATACTGCTAAAGTTTCGAAGACTGCTTTTGATTCTATTAAAGAAAGATTATACAAGGTTGATTCAAAATCTGCATTGTTGGGTTTCACAGCTGATGGTCATGTTTCTGGTTATTACTTTGGTAAAGTTTCTAAGCAGGACTCTGATAAACTGAAAGAAATCTTATCTGAACATAAAATCTATTGGGAAAACTTGAGAGTCAAGAAATTAGGTGAGAAAGAGTTCATCTTATCTGTTGCTTCTGAAAATTTGTTGAATAAGACCAATTATCCTGAAGAGATTAAGACCGATGATGGTTATCACATCACTTTGGAGTTTGGTGATCATGGGATTGAGTTCGATAAGATCAATTTATATTTAGAGAAAGCAATTGCATACGCTGCTAATGATACTCAAGCTAAAATGATTGAAGAATACATAAAATCTTTCAGAACCGGTTCTTTAGAAGCACACAAAGAGTCTCAGAAATATTGGGTCAAGGATATTTCCCCTGTCGTTGAAACAAATATCGGTTTCATTGAAACTTATAGAGAACCAGGTGGTGTTATTGGTGAATGGGAAGCTTTAATCTCAATTCAAAATAAAGAACGTACCAGAAAATTCCAAGAACTAGTCGAAGCTGCAGAAGAATACATCAAATTATTACCATGGGGACCTGAATTTGAAAAGGATAAATTTCAAGCTCCTGACTTCACATCTTTGGAAGTTTTAACTTTTGCTGGTTCAGGTATACCAGCAGGTATCAATATCCCAAATTATGATGATATTAGACTGACTATTGGTTTCAAGAACGTCTCATTAGGTAACATCTTGAACTCTAAATCTTCTAATGAACCAATTACATTCATTGATGAATCCGATTTTGATGTTTTCAACAAGTACAGAAATGATTCTTTCGAGGTTCAAGTTGGTATTCATGAATTGTTAGGGCATGGTTCTGGTAAATTACTCAGTGAATTGCCAGATGGTTCATTCAACTATGATCACAAAAACCCACCATTGGGTCTAGATGGTAATCCAATCACCACTTACTACAAAAAAGGTGAAACTTGGGGTTCTTTGTTTGGTTCATTAGCTGGTGCCTATGAAGAATGTAGAGCTGAAGTCATTGCACTATACTTGATCACAAATAAATCATTATTAGAGATCTTTGGTTTTAAAACGCAGGAAGACCAAGAAGGTATTATCTATTCTGGATTTTTACAAATGTCCAGAGCTGGTTTATTAGCCTTAGAATTTTGGGATCCAGAAAGTACTAAATGGGGTCAACCTCATATGCAAGCTAGATTCTCAATCATGAAAACTTTATTAAACTCTGGTTTGATTGAATTGAAATACACCAAATCAGATTTCAGTGATCTTGTTGTTGTTCTTGACAAATCAAAGATCGATACCGTCGGACATGAAGCTGTTAAAGATTACTTGAGACATTTACACATCTATAAAGCTTCAGGTGATGTTACTGCTGGTTCCGAATACTTCATTGACAGATCTACAGTGACTCCTGAACTTGCTCAGTTCAGAGATGCTATTTTAAAAGCGCGTCTTCCAAGAAAACAATTCATTCAAGCTAATACTGGTATTGTCAATGATAAAGTTGTTCTCAAGGAATATCAAGAAAATGAAATTGGTATGATTGAAAGTTTTGCAGAAAGAGAAACCTGAATAGTTTGTATATTTTACGTAATGGAATAACAGGAATTGGATCTTTTAAAAGTCTCCACCCCGTAGAAAGAAAATAAAGTTTAGCATACTGACTTCCTGTCTTCAAAAGTGAAAATTTACATCAATATCCTCAACACTGCAGGCTTCCAGATCCTCTTTTGTAATTTGGGGATGTTTCAAGCACTGGGGTGTAAGTGACTTGAGGCATAGATTAATTCATTTATCCATTGTTCATTTCATTTACCCGATCTTTGAAGTCAACTACATATAATCAAAATTTAAAATTAAAATGTTCAACTCAGTTAATTGCATTTTAGACGTAATTTACTTTTCTTAATTCTATTGAAAAGGACCGATATTCACTTGACTCGATAGTGGATTTCTTATTTTGACCACTCGAAAATCATGAGAGACTAAAAATGCACTTGATATAACGATTAACAGAATTTCTAGAGATTTAAAGACTCAAAATGTACAAATCTGTATAATTTGGCAACTTAATACTACGTACAATCTCATCAGAAGATCCACATTTATGCACATTAAAGACATTTGAAACCTATTTCTTACCTTTCTTCTTCTTACTTTTCTTACTTGAAGTCCCACTGCCTTGTGCAGTTTGGCCATCTTGCGATTGTTGAGGTTCAGATTTTGATTGACTTTCATCATAAGCTTCCACTTCTGTATTTGCAAGCACACTGCTGAACCCTCTAAGTGACTTTGATGTGTCCCCTTTGCTTATTTGGACCCCTTGAGGACCCAATGCAGTTAACACTCTTGACAAATCTTTTGCTTTTGTAGTTTTGAGTTTGTATAGACTTCCCGAGGTTGGATTATAGACTTTAAAAGAGACGAAGGACTTATTCTGATCCTCTTGATCTGGTTTTGTGACTTTGCTTGCTTTCTTTGCATCTTTTTTAGATTTAGAACCATATGTTATTGAGATATGTGTCTTTATAAAGTTAGTTACTGGACTTGTAAAAGATGCCAGAGTGATGAAACTTACTTCTGTAGGATCTGTGAGTAATAGGTTTAGCGACCTTTGAATGAATAGGTCGGTTGACTTGACTAGAGGCATCTTTGGGTTGGGAATGAGTTGTATCTAGTTGAACAATCACTTGCCGATGATTTTTGTTTCAAGTTTTGTTTTTTTCAAAAAAGAGATCTTCCTGAAATGATCGGAGTTCAATTCTGAGGTGGGTCATACGTTTGTTTGGGGATTTCGTACGAATACGACTTGAACTTTGAATGGAGCTACAGAACCACCCGAATGAGCGATAGATCTTTTGATAAGAAGGTAATGATTACAAATGACTGTCAGGACTTAGTAAGAAGTTTAGTTCACAGCGTAAACAATTATATATGCGTCGCGTTTTG
This sequence comes from Gotozyma siamensis, assembly GCA_030579035.1. Classification (NCBI taxonomy): domain Eukaryota; kingdom Fungi; phylum Ascomycota; class Saccharomycetes; order Phaffomycetales; family Phaffomycetaceae; genus Gotozyma; species Gotozyma siamensis. The sequence goes on from JAKTZZ010000011.1 coordinate 88,049, forward strand.
GAAATTGAGGTTAACAAGGTGTTCATTAATAGGCGCGAACAGAGAACTGTGCATGAAGCCACGAGAGAGCTACGTACATTATGGCCATAAGTAAACAAACATGCAATAACGAATCTTCCCTTGAAACTTAGATCGAAGCCTGAACTTAAACCGTTGAAATTCTAGATTCTGGGTTTATGACCACACCGATATAGATCCGGGTGTTCAACACAGATTTTCCGTCGTTTGTTGAGATGAAAGAGATTGTAGCCTAGTGAGATCTGTATGTTCTATTGATCTTTGGAGCTACAATAGTCCAGAGTCTAGATTCACAAAGCGAATTCATTATGTTGTTAAACATGAACGTATTTTGAGGTTTATTATTTTTATCGGTCTTTAAATTTTCATTTCATACTTTCAGTACACCTCAATTATTACAATAAAATTGTTGACGCGTTTTACTGTTTTGGGAACAATGAGTTCGGTTATGGGTGTACCTTAACCGAATCTAAGGAAATAACATGAATTTAGTCTTTTTCCGAGGTAACCAAGTGAAGACATTTAGCAGAGATGGTGCTTCGAGCCTTATGATTTCTTTTCAACTGAGGTCCATCCTCGCGGGAATCACACCCTTGATTTACGCTGTTTCACCGCACAAGCAGTTTTAATTCTCAGTTCCGTCTTTTGCACAAGGTTCACATCTGCAGACTCGAAATCGAGATGCTTATTTATCGTTATTTTCTTGGAGAAAAACGCATCAAAATTATCTAAACGATCAAGGGTTCGGATCTGCTTATTATATCTCGCTTGTGGAGAAGCTTGGCCTGGAAAAAAAGCAGGCACATGACGCCAACTCACCTTCCAAAGAGAGATTCCACTCAGAGTGACTCTCTACCCCAACATACACTGCCTCTTAGCTTGATCTTTGAGCTCTTCGAGGACAAGTTGCACCCTGAGAGGAAGCAGCTTGATGCAACTGAAGAGCCCGCGAAATTTTAAAAAATCACCCTCAAAGCTTGAATTTTGAAAGTGAAAAGTCAACAAAAACGCTGAATTCCATCTTCCGAAGCTACCCAATGTTGACTTTAACGGTTTCAAGGTGCATAAAGATCAAAAAAAGTTTGAAGGCACGTTACCGATATCCTACCAGATGCCGATAAATACGCCAACCCATCGAAAAATTGGTAATACCCATCGCGTCGTCAACAAACTGCTGGATTCATATAAAAGAACCAGGATGTGCCCACTTGATCCAACAGGATAGTTCTGATACACTATCTCCAATCTTCCAAAGCCCAAGAAAGTCACTCGTTTATTACCTTTTAGAAGTTGTTACATATCAACATGATATTTAATTCTAAATCTTGTGCTTGGTTGTTGGCTACCATTTCAGCTGTCTCTGGTTTCACCATTGAAGACGCAAAAAACGCCAAACCATATAAGTCTCCACTTGTTCCAGGTCGTTTCATCATTGAATACGAATCAGGATCTTCTTTATCAAAGAGAGACTCCTCTTCCATCGAATCCACTTTGTCCACTTTTGGTGTTGATGCATCTCTTAACAACCAGTTCGATTCCAGTGTTTTCCAAGGTGCTTCTATTCAAGTTGTCAATGCTAACGATACTACTGTTGATGATTTGAAAACCATTAGTGGTGTTAAGAATGCATGGCAAGCATCTTATATCTACTTGGATACAAATTTCGAAAGTGCCACTGACCCAGAATGGGACCCTCATACTTTAACCGGTGTCAAAGAATTACATTCAAGAGGCAACAAAGGTGCCGGTATTAAGATTGGTGTTGTTGACACTGGTGTTGATTACACTCATCCAGCTTTGGGTGGTGGTATTGGTGCTGGTTACCCAATTGTTGGCGGTTATGATTTCTCTAAAGATCCACAAAATCCAACTACTGATCCAATGGATTGTGCAGGTCATGGTACTTTTGTTTCTTCTGTTATCGTTGGTAATTCTGATAAAATTCTTGGTGTTGCTCCAGAGTCTAGCATTAGAATGTACAAAGTTTTTGGATGTGGAGATAACACATCTGATGATCTTGTTATGGCCGGTTTGTTGAAGGCTTTTGAGGAACAAAATGATGTTATCACTTTGTCTTTAGGTTCTGATCGTGGTTACAGTACTATTCCTATTGCTCTTGTTGCTTCCAGAATTTCCCAAAGTACATTGATCATGTTTGCTGCCGGTAACAGTGGTGAATTAGGTCCTTTCACAGCCTCAGATGGTGCTTCCGGTAAAGATGTTTTAGCCATTGGTTCTACTCATGCTACTCAGCTCTTAGGTTACAAAGCTATTGCTGTCTCATCTGGCGGTGAAACCAAAGAATTTGGTTATTTGGGTAACCGTGGTAACATTTTCCCAGTGGACGGTACTTACAAAGCTAAGGCAACTTCAAAGAATGCTTGTACTGCTAGTGAAAACGCTGATGCTGATCATAACTTACTCATTATCAGACAAGGAACATGTTTCTCAGGTAACTTATTCAACGGTCTTGAAGCTGGTGGTTGGGACACAACTTTGATCTTTCCAAATTCTGCCTCTGAAGTTTTAGCTTATCCAGCTATTACTGCTCTTGACACTACCACCTTGAAGAACTTCGGTGCTGTCTCTTGGGACTTCGCTCAATGGGCTATTGCTCAATATGACGCTGGTAATACTATTGAAATCACTATCAGTGCCGCCAATGGTGTTTGGACTTTCGATAACGAAGGTTTAGGAGCTGGTCAAATGGATTTCTACTCATCATGGGGTCCAACTTTTGAAAATGATTTCTACCCATCTGTTTCTGCCCCAGGTGGTTCTGTCTTTGGTGCTGCCATTGGTGATGGATACTACATTGGTTCTGGTACTTCTTTCTCCACTCCCTACGTTGCCGGTGTTGCTGCTTTATATTTTGCTGCTAAATCTGGTGCATCTCCAGAAGATTTCAGAAGAAGTATCATGGGTACTGCTACCGATCTAGCTTTATACCAAAACCAAAACACCAACAGTGACCAAGATATTTCTACTATTGACCGTTCCAAAATTGCTCCATCCATCCAACAAGGTACTGGTTTGATTAATGCCGTCAAACTTGTTGATCAAGGAACTCACCTTATTTCCAGTCCATACTTGGAATTGAACGACACTGTCCACAGGGTTGAAGACTTCCAAGTTTCGATCCGTAACGATAACTCTGAATCCGTTACATACCAAGTCACTCATGTTCCAGCTACCACAATCAATACCAGAGATTCTGGCTGGGTCGTCTATGAGTATTATCCGCCAACTAATGACGCCTCTGCTGCTGTTACTTTTGGTTCAGAATCCTTTACTTTAGGACCTGGTGAAAGTCACGTTGTCAATGTTAACATCAAGATCCCAACCACTGATACCAACTTGGGTGCTACTTTTTCCGGCAAGATACTTTTCAGTGGTGATAATGGTGATGCTGTCTCAGCCTCATACATGGGTATTGAAGTTGACACTTATGCTTGGTCTGCTTACCATAATAAGCCAATTGTTATTGGTTATGACGATGTTTCTGGTTATTATTACAATTTGACTGAAAAAGTTTTCTTACATGATTTCATTCCAGGAAACTTGGACTCTCCAGTTATCATCTTCAACTTCTTATACGGTTCAGAATTTCAATCTTTTGATATCGTTGATGCTGACTATGACTTGAACACTTACTCATTCCCACTTGTTCCAGGTGAAAGTGGATACCATGGAAGTATCAGATCTCAACCTGATGTCACCGGTGGTTATATGACTTTCCCATACGAATTCATCCCAAGATCCAACTATGGTGCTGAATTTGGTTTCCAATCATACAACAACGGTACTCTAATCGAAGCTGGTAAGTACAGAATTTTGTCACGAGCTTTGAGAATTTTCGGTGACAAATCCAACCGTGCTGACTGGGATTTGTTCCTTTCCGATCCATTCACTGTCGGTGATCCAAATGAATCCAGCTCATCTGAGTCCTCTTCAACTATTTCATCCTCTTCAGAATCTACCTCTCAATCTTCCTCTGGATCAGAATCTGCAACTATCACTTCTTCTTCTTCTTCCCAATCTTCCTCCACTGTTCCAAATGCTTCCAGTACTGTTCCATCGGGTCCTTATCCAACTCCTACTGGTCTCGATGTTATCACTGATATCAACATTATCAGTAAACAGTCTCAAGGTGCCACATCTCGCAAACAAGACTGGTTCACCATCGCAATTTCTGTTGAAAGCAAAGGACCAATCGAAGACGGCTCTACCACTGAAATTGTTTTACCTGGTTTCAGTCCACTTGAATCTTTTGGATACACTTTGTCATCTGTCGATAGTAACTTGGTTGGTTCAATCAGTGTTTCTGGTGAAACTTTGACCATTACTTGGAATGGTTGGGCCTCATGGCATCAAAATATGTCTGGTACGCTTTACATTGAATCTCACTTGAGTAAAGAAACTTCTGATTCAATCACTGATCCTACCAACATTGCTTTCATCTCTTTTGCTCCAAAGAAGCAATTCACTAACGTTTTATCCTTTGTTGCTGAACCAACTGATGCTCCTTATGAAAACTCTTTCTTTGATGAGAATGAAGCACCTGTCTGGGTTGTTGATATTCCAGGTACTTTAGGTCCATGGGATTCTATCAAACTTGAATCCATTTCTTCTGCTTATGATTTCAGTTTCACTTGTGACAAATTTGTCAAATCCGTTGGGTCCGAACTCGACTCGTGGAGAAACGCCACTGTTCTCACTGATGCTCAAGCCTGGGATAGCGCTACCTGTGTTCCTGGTCAATTCATTTTCACACATTCTCAAGAGATCTCCGAAGATGAAATTTTCAGACTCCAAATTATCACTGAAGTTCAGGCCAGCTTTATCAGTGATTTCGAAAGTTTGATTCGTGTTACTATCACTAAGGATGGTAAAGACACTGTCTTTGAATTGGACGACAGATTAAGGGAATACCCAGAAAACTACTTAAACTTCTTAGATGGTGAACGTTACGTTCCATCTGCAACTTCATCTTCTGCTTCTGAATCTTCTGCCTCTGAATCAACATCTGCAGTTCCAAGTGCTTCCAGCACCGTTCCATCTGGTCCTCATCCAACTCCTACTGGTCTCGATGTTATCACTGATATCAACATTATCAGTAAACAGTCTCAAGGTGCCACATCTCGCAAACAAGACTGGTTCACCATCGCAATTTCTGTTGAAAGCAAAGGACCAATCGAAGACGGCTCTACCACTGAAATTGTTTTACCTGGTTTCAGTCCACTTGAATCTTTTGGATACACTTTGTCATCTGTCGATAGTAACTTGGTTGGTTCAATCAGTGTTTCTGGTGAAACTTTGACCATTACTTGGAATGGTTGGGCCTCATGGCATCAAAATATGTCTGGTACGCTTTACATTGAATCTCACTTGAGTAAAGAAACTTCTGATTCAATCACTGATCCTACCAACATTGCTTTCATCTCTTTTGCTCCAAAGAAGCAATTCACTAACGTTTTATCCTTTGTTGCTGAACCAACTGATGCTCCTTATGAAAACTCTTTCTTTGATGAGAATGAAGCACCTGTCTGGGTTGTTGATATTCCAGGTACTTTAGGTCCATGGGATTCTATCAAACTTGAATCCATTTCTTCTGCTTATGATTTCAGTTTCACTTGTGACAAATTTGTCAAATCCGTTGGGTCCGAACTCGACTCGTGGAGAAACGCCACTGTTCTCACTGATGCTCAAGCCTGGGATAGCGCTACCTGTGTTCCTGGTCAATTCATTTTCACACATTCTCAAGAGATCTCCGAAGATGAAATTTTCAGACTCCAAATTATCACTGAAGTTCAGGCCAGCTTTATCAGTGATTTCGAAAGTTTGATTCGTGTTACTATCACTAAGGATGGTAAAGACACTGTCTTTGAATTGGACGACAGATTAAGGGAATACCCAGAAAACTACTTAAACTTCTTAGATGGTGAACGTTACGTTCCATCTGCAACTTCATCTTCTGTTTCAGAATCATCTATCTCTGAATCTTCTGCTTCTGAATCTTCTGTTTCTGAATCTTTGGCCACAAGTGTCACCTCTTCTGTGTCTGAATCTTCCTCTTCCCACGAGTCATCTGCTTCCACTACTTTGGAGCCAACCATCACCGGTACTTTTGTCAATGGCAACCCACAATGGGATGTATCAATTCCAGGTGAACTTGGTCCATGGAGTTCTGTTGATTTTGAAGCTGCATCAGATGGTGGATTCTCTTTTAACGACGTCAAATACACTGTTGATGGTCAAAGCTACCCAATTAACTCCACTTTGTTAAGAGAGATCGATTTCTCCACCAAATTGTACAGTGAAGATGGTTTGAATGCTCACTTCGGTGGTCGTTTTGTCACTGGTGAATCTTTCACGATGAATGTGAACATCACTGTCACTAGACCTGACACTGGAGCTAGATTAGCCAAGAGAGATGTTTTGTTTTTCCAATTGAGTGACACTATAAGTCCATTTGCTGAATCATCTTCTGGATCTTCATCCGAATCCTCTGTTTCTTCTATTGAATCATCTGTTTCTTCTATTGAATCATCTGTTTCTTCTGTTGAATCATCTGTTTCTTCTATTGAATCATCTGTTTCTTCTGTTGAATCATCTGTTTCTTCTATTGAATCATCTGTTTCTTCTGTTGAATCATCTGTTTCTTCTATTGAATCATCTGTTTCTTCTGTTGAATCATCTGTTTCTTCTATTGAATCATCTGTTTCTTCTGTTGAATCATCTGTTTCTTCTGTTGAATCATCTGTTTCTGCTGTTGAATCATCTGTGGCTTCTTTTGAATCTTCTGCTTCTTCTGTTGGATCTTCTGTTGAATCTTCTGCTTCTTCTGTTGAATCTTCTGTTGAATCTTCTGTCTCTTCAGTCGAGTCTACTTCTTCAACTGAAACTGAAGAACAATTATCTACTTTGATCTCAACAACTGCCTCAACAGCTTCTGACAATACTGAATCTGCCCAAACAACTGGAAACTTCTCTTCATCCGGTACCACAACTGAAACACCAAATGTCTCCACTGTCGTTGAACAGGAAAATGGTACTACACTTATCACCATCACTTCTTGTGAGGAAAACAAATGTTCTGAAGTTCCAGTTACCACTGGCTTGACTGTTGTTACAACTACCATCAGTGGCGTCACTACTCAGTACACTACCTATTGCCCACTCACCACCGAAACTGGAGCCATTAAAACTCAAGAAAAAGAAACTACTATCACTACCTCTTCCATTGCTCAAGAAACTGGTAACTCATTGACCCATGGTCCAAAACCTTCTGTTGTTACTACCACCCAAAGTCCAGAAACCACTCTTGTGACCATCACTTCATGCCACGATAACAAATGTTCTGAAATCACTACTGTCAAGCAGCAATCCGGTAAACCAACACCTGTTGCTGATCTAACAACCAAGACCAGAGACATTCATTTCACTGGTATTAATGAGTCGGATGCTTCCCGTATCTCTCAAGCTACTGGTTCTATCCCTAACTCTTCAGTTAGAGTTACTCAAATCGGTAACAGTCCAGTTACAGGCACCCCAGTTGCACTAGAGCCAACCACTACTTTAACAGCTTCATTCACATCTACTGTTACACCAGTTTCAGGTGTTTCATCTACCACACATGCCATCACAACTTTTGAAGGTGCTGGTGTTGCCAACAGAGCTCAGGCTTTAGTTGCTTTAGCTTTGCCATTCTTGTTTTTATTTTAGAAAATGATCCCTTTTATCGTCTTGATTTCGAGATAGATAAATCTTAACGTCCTGTTTATTATATGTTATATTGATTTAATCGGCTTTAGAATCTGTAACTAAATGAGATCTCGACTTCTAGTAGATTCACACATTCTGAATAGCTTTTTATTTACTGAGAAGCGAAGATTTCTAAGGAAGTCCGAAATAGCTTCATGTTTGAGTCCTGACTCCTAAGATTCTTCTGACATTAAGTTTTCAGTTTCCACCGGAAGTCTGTTTAAACTTTATTTAGTACAGGCTGCATCAATAGGAACTGGTTACCGGGGCATTCTGTTTTCGCGTTTTTGAGACTTTGGAGTTTGCCCCGTAAGACCTTTGTTTTTTTTTTTAGAATGGCCATATCTACATTCTTAGTACTTACATGCCGCTCAGAACTCATTGTAGTTTCAGGCTCGGTGTGATAGCCCATAGAAACTTGAAATTTGGAACTCGGATCTATTTAGTAGTTACCACTCCATCACCAATGTTTGATATACTGACCCTGAAGGCTGGATCAAACAGTTTATAAGTTTTGGGTTTTAGGCTCAAAAGAATGGACCAATCTTTTCAGAACAGAATATTTTGCTCTAAAAGCTAATATTTAGGAGAGCCCCGGGGACTAACTGAGGGCTCCATTAACAGAGAATAAGACATGATCTCTAGTATCTACAGTGGATCTACAGAATTGCATGCGAACACGCAACTCCTTTTTATTACATGAGGCCAGCTTCAATAATTCAAATCCTTCCAGTCTTTTTTGGACTGATAAATTTCCTCTTTTCTTTTTAGTGCTAGCATATCTTGTGATGGGGTGCTTGATTGGCTTAATCCAGATTCACCTTGGCATGGCTCCTCATTCTCATTCGATGGATATTTTGACGACCTTCTTCTACTTGTACTCGTTGTTTCTGGCCTTCCATTATCGAAACCAATTTTTTTAAGGACATTTTCATAATGTTGAATAATTTTTCCCATCTTGACTATTTTGACAGCTTGGGCATTGGTGAGCTTTTGTAAAGAAATCACTGTTAAGCTTGGCTCATTTTGTCCATCTTTTTCAAAAAGACGCCTGGTAACAGTCAAATATCTATCAACCATCAAGGCAAAGGCTTCTCTGATGAATCTGCTCAAATTCAGAAGCTTTTCGATAGCCGCTTCATCATCTAAAGCACTAAAATTCTCCAGATCGAAGTCAATTCTAGCTTTAGAAATGGATTTTTCATCAACAACATTTTCCAAGAATTTCATGAGACTAATAGTTAAGTTGAAAGACACGTCTTTAATTTCATTTTTATTCTGTGAGACTTCCGCGAGTTTGAGGCTCAATGATTCATTATTTTCTAAAGAAGCTTCAAGCTTTTTCTTGATCAATTCAATCTTTCTATCTTTGCTGCTAACCTCGCTGAATTTTTCACTCAACCTCAATCTAAGATCTGAGATTTCATCTTCAAAACTGACTTCAGACTCAGTAAACTCCACTATTCTTTTTTTCAACTTCTGGATTTCTTCCTCCTTCTGTCTGATTGTATGGTTACGACCTTTTATAATAATCTCACAATGATGCTTAGAAGACTCCACCTCTTCGCATTTATTGTTGTACTTCGCTGTCAAAGATTCTATTTCGCCTGAGAGTGTTTGATTGGCAGAGGTAACCTTTGTCTTCTCTATGGAGTCCAGAGACACTTGCCTTTGCAACAATTTGATCTGTTTACACTGTTCCTCATATTTGATATTGAGCTCATCTATCTGCTTATCTTGCTCCTTTATTCTATTGGTGTCTTTTTCAATCTGTGAGCTTAACTGCAAATTGAGTTTTTCTGAAATTCCGTTGGTCTCCACTATATCTTTGAACTGAACTTCACCAATACTGAGGCGGTTGGCAAGCTCCTGATTTCGCTCCTTTAGTTGAAAAATCTCCAGATCTTTCTCTTTGTTTGATTTCTTTAGATCCTGTGCTTGATAAGTGGCTTCGTTTAGTTCTCCTTCGGTCTTAGTAAGGTTTGAGAAAGCTGACTCTATTTTGTTTCTTAGATCTGAATTTAAGTCGTCAACCTGTTGAAATTTTTGCTTCAAATTCTCACTGGACTTCTTGAGTGACTTATTATCCTTGTGAAGTTTTGTAATTTTTGCTTTTGCGGTACCTAAATGGTCAATCAATAGTCCTACACCAGCTAATTCGTCAACTTTTTTGTTAACAAACTGGGTTTGAACTAAAGATCTTATTTTTTCCAACACGGATACATTGGCTTCCCTCGTTTCCTCCAATGAAGATACTAGCTCCAATTTTTCATTGAGAGCAGATGTCAAACTATGGTTGTTCTCTCTTTCTGATGCTAGCTCTGAATATACACACTCTAATTCTGTTTCAATTTCACAACATCTTTGCAGAATAAGTTTGATATTTCTCTGTAGAGAGTTTATCTCTTCTCTTCTGGTTTCGTCAAGGGATTTGTTCTTCTTTATCTTGTGCTCATAGTCACTCAAATGCTTTTGTAGTTTAATCTGCTGGACTCTATAGCCGTCAAAGCGGTTGGAGCATGCACTAAAAAACTCTTCAAACTTTTCCACCAATTGCAGAAAAGAGAGAGAATGTGCATCAATGTTTAAACCCAAAAGGTCTGAAAATCTAGATGCTGTCTTTCTTATTTGGTCCTCGTCGATCGTGGTTTTGGTTTTTCCAGTCAATGAGTCAAAAAACGGAATTGATATACCTGAAGATATCTTCAAGTTTGAACTGCTTGGAATGAAGTCTTCACAAATAGGCGGAAGATCAGGTGGATTTTGGTCCAATATGTCGACCTGATCAAGAGAGTTATTTGGGGTTTTATCTTTATCTGTATCAAAAACTTCTGTACAATGCAACTTGAGTGAAAACTCCCTGCCGGTGCCTAGCTTCAACTGGCTCAAATCTCGGACCAAAGTCTGGGTTGGGTCCAAACACTCAGCACCATCCACATTTTCAACGGCGCTCGGGTCGGTAACTGAATCTCTTTTATGAATCATACTGTCTTTATTGAGAGGCGGTAAGCAGCTAACTAACTCGTTTGTATTCGCTGTCTGCTGGCCTTTAACTTCGGAAGTTTGTGGGCTTTCTGGTGGAGCTGTTGAAGTGTTTTTCATACTTGACAATATTCCCCTAGTCTCACTTAACAGCCTGTGTGCTCTTGATGGGGCAGTACCGTCTGTTTCTTTGCGCTTATGAACTGTAGAGTCAAATCCCGAAGGCAGCTCCCATGGACGAAACCTGACCAATTTTGGAATTGCGTGAGTTCTAGCTTTTGAGATTGTCTTACCCTCTTTGACCTGGTCATTCTCTCTCTTTCTCAATGTCACGTCTCTCATTTCCTCATCCTTATCCTCATCTTCTTCTATGTTGCTGAAATCCTCGATGCAATGAGAATCGATGTCTTTCTCGTTTTCATCACCGACTTCATCCTCATCAAAAAGAGATCTGATATCCACCTTGGCTGAAGAGACCTTTCTCAACGAAACCAACTCCTCCATGGCACTGTCGTCGCTTGAAGACGTGGAAGATTCAGACAAGCTTTCCATTTGATCATGAGCTCCTCACAAAGTACCAGCTCAACTTCTTAGTTCCATCCACTTTTTATCCGTTATTTGTGTTTCTTACTTGCACCACTTGCTTTTGTGTCACAGTTGCCAATCCTGAAAACTCAAAACAACATTCTGTTGTAATGAGCTGGTCAAACCAACGTTAAAGAGGAGAGAAACTACCCATACTACCATTAATACTCTATTCTATCTCAATAAACATGCCATGTTCGCCAATTCGTTAAAGTTTCGCTATAAAGTACAGTCTTCCTAGATCCAGGTAATTGGATACAGAAATTCTTACGTACGTACATTAGAAAACCCATTAGCTCAAAGTGGCTGATACAGGGTACTATCAAGGTGGCTATTAGATGTACTCCATACTGGACCTTGCTGATTTCCCTTTTGATTGTTAAATTGGTTGTCAAATTGTCCTTGATCAGCTGGATTGTACCCTATTGGAAAATACATGAGTTGGTTGTCTAATGGGGGTTGTGCAAGCGGCGGGTAATGCACTTGCATAACATAATTCATGTCACCATACCTGCTGGTTTCGATTTCATTCTGAAGTTGGTTTACAGACTGGCTAATCCCGTCCATTCGATGGGTGATAGCTGGATTTGGGGCTTCTGGCTGGAATATCTGGCTTACTGGAGTCAATGGAATATCTGTAGGCATATTACCACTCACTTGTTGTGTAAATGTTGGGACTGGTGGAGTCTGAAGGTATCGGTAGCGTGATATTTCTTGGTTATGAGGGTTTGGAGCATCAAATACGGGACCTGAAGAGTTAGGAGCAGTGTAGAATCCATTTGGATCCGGGTTTTGATAGGCAATGACAGATGATGGAGATTCTCTCATCGAATCTTGTATTCTAGTGTACTGCTCAACAGTTGGTAGACCCATTTCTTTAATCAATTTTGAATGGCCTTGTTCTATAAGTTCTGTCAGAACTTCTCTATAATCAAAAGCAACAATGACACTTCTTTTAATCTTATTTAGATTCAAAAAACCTCTTATCAGGTCTCTTTTGAAGATTCTTGGTTCACAATAGACTGCACATGGTATATTATTTGGAATCAAATAAACTCTCATGTCAGACTTGTATCTTGGTCTAGCAACTCTTTTCTTCAAGAAACTGGTAGTTGGTCTATCTCCCTCGTATCCAATCAGCTCACGATAGTATTCTTCATTCATTTCAACGGCCTCAAATGTCTGATCTTCATCATCATTCAAATATAAGTGTCCAGGGAGCGCTGTTTCTATTTTCAGTAGAACAGAACCACCAACTTCAGTAGCTGCAGCTCTTGTTACTCGAACCAAAGAGTAGCTTTTCACTCCAAATAAAGTACTAACAGCATCATCAATGGTTGAAAATTCAGGTATTTGGGTATTTTTTTTAGGCTGGACCTCAGGATCATCATAAATTTTGGCTGACTGGACATTAAGCAGCGAAGAGAAGCCAGATATGTTATTCTTAGTAGACAATTCATTGTTAGTGTCAGTAATAGATTCTCTCGTATTACTGTAATTCATAACACTCAAAGGCTTTCTTAAGGTATCGGATACCAGTACAGAGTATAAGATTGCTAAGGTTGGAACTAATGTAAGTTTGACTTTAGTTTCCTTTGATAGCGGTCTTCCTTGCGTTTTGAAGTTTGAAGTGGACTTTCTGATCTGTTTATCTTTGATTTCTTTACCAGCTCTTCTTCTTGCAAGCTTAACGAAATTTTGGTCCTTTTCTGGCAAACCTCTAATATCGCTATGGATATTCATATTTTCTGGTGCAATAAAATCTTCTGGTGTCAGTTCAGCTAGACTTGTTTCCATACTTTGTGCTTTTGTATGTGTATCTAACTGGAACAAATGGTCAAACATAATACGTCTTGTGATCCACCTAAACTATTTGCTTCAAAATATGATGACAATAATGCAATGTTACGCTTTTATTGACGATTTAGACTGAATCACGAGTGATTTGTATTGTAGTACCAAGTTTTTGAATAAAATGTAAGAAAACTGCTTAGAAGTGATAAAGAAATCTCTGGTAATTGATTGAATTTCAAGAGTGAAAGAAGAAGATGATAAAAGTGTTGTGTAAAGAGGAGTGATAGAGGGCATGCTTGAAAAAGAGTCAGAAGTGCCAGTTATATACTAAACGCACTAAATCTGATGGCAGAGTTCGGGATTTTTGGCCTTGTTATGCACACGATTGCCGATTTTGCATACAAATGCAGTAATAGTATGTCCATGTCTAGATGTGAGACTTACTAGTTTTGAAAAGAGTCCGTTCTTTTTCATCTCTAAAAATATTTTCAGTATCTTTGACAGAAACTTGAAGGTGCTCGTTCTACGGTACCAATTCTTGAGCCAGTAGTTTGTAGCATTACTGAGCCTAGCTTCTAGGTATGCTAAGGTGTCTGAGAGTTCGTTAAAGATCTCAAATTCATAAACTATGCATGCAGATCAAAGCCTGGAAAAAGGTCCCCTCTTCCATGATCAGTTCAAACAGGTTCTGGAAGGGCATGCATCACTTCAACTATTACAATTTACAGTCTATCTTTGACAAGAGATAGGGGAACACCATCATGTGTCTACAGTGTAGGTGAAAGGGTAACAATCTCCGAATGTCTAATATTTAATCCGTTGTCTGTCTTTTGGTCAGATTCATCTGTGGTAGGTGATTGATTGCTCCATGGAAAGGAAAACCTCAGGGAGTCTGAAATCCGCAGCTACACATGCCTCTATTGACAATTGTGAGCCTACTTTTTCATAACAGTCATTCAAGTTACTACTAGTGACCCATCTTATGCTCCATGTGCAAGAAATAAAATGGAAAAAACAAGCTACTGCATAGTATATATCTGATGGAAACTTTATTTTGAGATAATAAAAAGGTATGAACATCGATCTTACGATGGTTCAATTGAACGAAAAAAAATGTCCAAATCAAGAAGCAGTAGACTCTTGCAGTTCTCGATAGGATATTCTAAGTTCAAAGAGTAACTCATGCTCAATTCAAAAGTGCACTTGAGTGCTTTTTTTTTTCTGCTTGCAGATCTCTTGCCCAAATTTTGTAAAAGAACAGATTATTAGAATCGTCCCTGACCACACCCCAGTGTGTCCTGACTATTCATAATATTATTTGAACTATGCAAGAATTTGGAGTTAGTTATGTCAGGTTCAACTGCACAGGCTTCCAGAACAGATATAACTTCCATGAAATCTGATGGAAGCCAGAGAGAAAAATAAAGAAATGTTTGGAACAATAACAAGGTTCCCAATATCTTACAATTATTCTCAAGCCTGAAGCTAAGTTATTGAGTCTGATTTCACCCCTTCAAACACTTTTAGGTTCCCGAATCAAAGTGCGTTTTGTTCACGAATCAGAATATCTTGTAACTCACTCTAGCTCTTTGGTTTGTATCGTAGATTACCTTATGAAAAGCCCTTAATCAACAAAACATTTTTCACACGAGGGTAGACACCATTTTTTCAGAAATGTACCATTCCTATTTCCCATGCTAGCTCTCCTACCATTAGGATCACTTTGGCGATGAATGAATGATGTTTCGAAGAAAGTCAACTTTCGGAACATTAGAAAACAATCAAACCACTAATCGCTACTGCTGCAGTTAGTAATGAATTTTGTACCACAACTAATATTTTTGATATTCTTCGGGCATAATATGCTGAAAGATTTGCACCAATTCTCAACAGAAAAGTTGGGCTTCAAAGTGGACACCTATCATCTTTTTGTATTATCCGACATTTTCTAGTTTTGATTCCTAAACTATAAAAATGTGAGTTTCTTATCTGCTACCCTAGCAAACTTTGTGCATTGATAGAAGTCAACTGTTGGTTATCGTTATTACAGACTGAGACTGACATCCACCAGCTTGACACTGGATCCTGTGGCTGTGAATAAAATAGCGGATGTAGGTGGTACTCAAACTGATCTACAATGCATGCATATTATGTACCTCATAAAAGCTATGCACAAGTTCCAAAAAAATATCTGGAGATAAATAAAGAGCTGGCTTCAGTTTAGTGTATCAGCTGAGCTCGTTGAGATTAGTTCTTCTGCACAGTGCAAAGTCCGCATTGTTGGGCTTTCATTGAAACGTCAAAACCAGATTTCTTTGGTTGTACAAAACCCAGTAACACAGGCAGCTTATGATTCTAGGTGGTGGGCTCAGAAGAAAACTAGAAAATGATCTTTGATGGTTTGTCACCCATTAAAACTCCGTTTGTTCAATTGAGGCCAGTAGAGAATATAAAATTCTGGAATGAAATTCACAATTGCGACTCTATGTTGGCTGTCAAATGCTATTCTTTCTAAGATTTTACCAGAACGTTCATATTGTACATGTTAAGCGAAATAGATACGGATTTTTGACAAATGCTTAAAGAAAGCGGGAGTCGCAGTTCGCCGCTTTAGTTGATAGTCCTAATTTTAAAGTTTACAGCGACTCACGAGCAACTTATCTAATTAATCATTAACTGAAGCTTGAAAACTTCAGCCCAAGTTACAGACATTTGTATGATATTTCATAGGCTTTGGCTTCGGAACTTTAATCATATCTTAAATATACTTAATAGTGTTTTTGAACTTGATTAAGCTTGATGTGATCACAATTTCGAAGAGATAAAGCTAACCTCAGATGGTATTCTAGTTCGAGGACAAATATCCGCCCATCCTCCATAATCAAAGCACCAAGACATATTCATTAGATCTTTGAGTGTGTGGCAGCCGGATAACAATCCATTCTCTTGTTTTTTTTGTTAGTTTTGTGTAAACTCAAAAGATTTCACACAAGACTACTGGTCTTGGAGATGTTGGCGGGGCTTTCAATTTAGTCACTAGTAATACTGTTAAAATTTGACCTTCAAAATCTGAATCTTTTCTTTCCTAGAAAATTTTCTTGACTTTGGTGTCTCTGCTTTGTAGTCTTGTGAAGACTTAACTGAGCAAAGAAAATATGAGTTTAATTTTGGAATAACCTCTCATTTCATTTTCTCTCAGACATCAATGAAATTCCACTAATCTTACTGAGTGATTTTTGAAGAAGCATGAAGCTTTTATTGAAAAACTATTGACCCAATTACACGACCTGTCAGTTGATGATCATAAAGAGCTCGCTTCGTAATGTTTTCATTAGTCTTTAGGGCTCTTGGGTCTTGACTCTTGAGAAGTGAACAGTAGCCAAAGGCAGGTACCACCACCGGATCGTAACTCAAATCATCCTCTCAACAAACAATCATAGTCGCAAGATGTTGACCAGGACCAAAGTGAAGTTGAAAAAAAGGAGCTGTTAAAGATATCTTGTTATTCTTCTTCCGAAGTCTAGGCTTCAAGTTCAAACGATAGCTCCCCTTGATATATGTATGATCTTTAGCGCGAAGAAAGTGAAACAATAAAGGAGATCTGCCATTTCTGCTGCGTCAAATGTGCATCATTATCTGTATGTTCATGTATCTAAATATTTTAAGAAACAAAGATGGTCAAATGCCAAAATTTTTACAGTTGTTTTTCACTTGTAACAAACTCTGTGTGAACATTAAACAGTAATGGGAAGAAGTTTGACAAAAGCCTTGAAAAAAGCGGTCAACCAACAGTAGTTTGAGAGTTCAAGAGCCTTCCGTATGTCCTGAATTCCAAGATCTTTTGTCTCCTTTTTTCGCTGTTTTCCAGCTTTGGTCCTTGTCTAAGATCTCCAAATGTCTGACTGATACTTCTCTTGTTAATGATGGGCTTTTGATTTAAGCCCGTAAGGCCAGTGGCCACTGGTTATTCTGTCGATCTAACAACTTTAACTCCCTCATTTCCCGATTTTTGGGTAAGAGGCCGAAGGTGATCTTCCTGAACTCAGAACGAAAATTGTATCAATTCTTAAATAAGTACATCAGAGAAGAACCTCAAAAATGAGCCTCGAAAATGAACCTCAAAGGAAGACCAAACGTATGAAGTTACATATATTGAAGTTTAGATCTTGCTGTAAAAAAAACAATCTGGATAAAACTGGAAATCTGGAGGCAGGGAAAGGCAAATAATTACTTCTTGCATTCCAGATGTAGATGTTCGTTTGATTTTAAAAAATTAGATATTCTATTCTTCATGAACGTGGTCAATTATTTTGAAAGCTTCGATTGAACTTAAATGCTTACTCGAAGTTTAAAGTTTTTCGAAGCTTCGATCCAAGTACCTCCTCGAAGCTCAAAACAGCTTCTAGAAATATTATTTAATGCAACAAGGTTTTTAGAGCTTCAGATGTCGATCCTTCGGCAATTGTAATGTTTTGTTCAAGCTTTACTCCGCATGATCTAAGTCTGAAAGTGTTACAAATGGCTATGTACTTGCCGTGTACACGCTGGAGATATTTGGTCTGGATCTTATGTTTTGATCTCATTGAACTCAGGAAGAAGAAAAAAAAGGGTAGTACATTCTGCAGTTGAATGTAGTATCATGCGTAAAAAGGTACAGTTTCACTAAACAGTAACTTTTCACTAGTTTTTGAGTTTTTGAATTTTTTGGTCATTGAGTAAATAAATTAACTGATGGAGAATCTTGGAAATGCTGTCTCCTGCATCTTTGTTTTTGATTTGAGGGTTTGGAAATTTGGGACTTTATAGCTTTGGAACTTGTAAGTTGCTGATCACTAGTCAGTGGTTAGTGCCAAATGGTCACATTTATTAAGGGACGTTTTATATTTTTTCAACTGGAGTATCTCTCCCACCATAATACACTGTTCATAACTTACGAGCCTTTTATTGAGCAGGTGCAACATGTCTGGCTGTTGACCTAGGTTATTCCGGGGAGGAAAAGTGTATTCGGCCATATGCGTTTCAACTACAGACATATCAATGCTCTTTAGTATTCATCTGATGTGTGAAGGAACAAAAGGATCATAATATCATTCCCTATGGTAATCTGGAGCTCAAAGTTAAGAGGGATTCTGTCGTTAGATTATTTTTTGAAGCTAACGAACCAGATCAATTTCGTCATCTTCACTGAGAATCAGAGACTTGAAGAAAGGTAAGTTCAAAATCTTTGCAGCGGAACTTCTCTTGTTCGCGTCAAGTTCAAAACAGTGGTCCATTACTTCAAATGCGTCAATATGTGCCTGTTTCAATTCAATCAACTCTTGTGAATCTGTTTCATTAATCGTTATTGCATATCCTGAAGAGAAAACAGAAAGTGTATCCATACCCACACTATCACTTGGCAAAGTGCTTTTTTGTTTTTCCAATGACAAAGATTTATAAATAAGTTCTTTCAAGCTCATTTTTCTGCCTAATGTCGTTAAAGATGTTTCAATACCTAATCCATGAAGAGCGGCACACTCTTGTAACTCTTTGATTCCGAAAATGGTTGTTAGTTCAATCAATGCATCAGTGTCATCTCTTGAATTGAAAAACGGGAATCTTCTAGATAACAAAGTCAAAAGAATAACACCAGCTGACCAAATATCAATCTTGGTCGTTTGATGGGGACACTTCAACAACACCTCTGGGGCTCTAAACCCCCTTGTGCCTGCTCTATTAGATCTTCTTCCAGGTCTCTCGTCATTCTTTGGGTACCCTTTGATCGAATCATCAATTCTATAGGGTTGAGTGGATGAGCATGGACAGAAATTGTAATGGTTTGGATTATCAATGATCTTCAAGTCTTCAGTCTCAGCAAGACCAAAATCAACCAACACACCTTTTTTTTTATATGGATCATAAAGAAAATTAGTCGGTTTAATATCTCTATGAATAACAGCTTTATTGTGAACAAAATTCAAGGCTTCAAATAACTCAAACATGTAAATTTTAATACCTTCCAATGGCAAGTCTCTAAAGAAATCTCTAAAGTCGGAATGTGGATAGTACGGTAAGACGGCAATGATCTGGTCTTGATGTCTCAAAGCCTCTAATAATGGGGCAACCCTAGTAGATCCAGTCAACATGTATAACAATCTCAATTCATTAGAGATCCGCTGAGGAGAGGATGTGACATAAATTCTTTTCAAAGCAACATAACTCTTTCTGTTCTGGGAATGTGACTTCTTTCTCTTTTTTAAACGTTCTCCACTTATTGGGGAACTCCATAATCCATCACCCATCATATAATTAGCTGTGCCTGTCAAATCTTCAGCTTTGTAAACTGAGGAGAATGTGCCTTCACCAATCTTGTCAATCAATCTGTACTTGGTCTCTAAGTTGAAGGCTTCTTGAATCTTTGCCATTTCTTCTAAAATCTCAACAGGAACATCATTGTCATCTGAATGTATTGTTACATCTTCGGCCACTTCAGATGTTTTTGGATCTATAGTCGCAGCTATATTTGAGGTGTTGTTCAGCTGAACAATTGCGCTGGTGTCATCTTCTGTATTTAAAGCACTAGCAGTGGAGGTGTCTGGCAAAACTTGGGTCTTAGGATGATCTTTAACAGCAGCGGATCTGACATTGCCTCCAAGTATACCTCTTTGTGATTTGCTTGGTGAGTACTTCTTCAGCGAGGTGTACAGAGTCCACGGTTTGCCCGTCTCCGCCACTGACGCGCTATCCAGGAACGGATTTGAATCTATTGGCTGCAGTGCCTCTCTCTTGAACTCATCAGTCAAGTCTGTTCTCTTCCCGTTGGTAACATGAGCCAGATCACCACTAGAAAGAGCGCCTTTCCTCAGCGGTGAAGGCGTCCTTCTCTGCTGCTGCTGCGCCGTGACCTGCTCCAGTCTCAGGACCGGAATTCCCGCAGGCTCCTGGTTCTCGCTCTCTGTGACCATCATTCTGCCTGTCAAAACACGTCAAATCTCCCCAATTCAATTCTTTTTGCTTTCTTCTTTTGTTTTGATTTTCACAGATCTCATCTTGAATTTCTGCAAAGCGCGTGTGGTCACGTGATTATTATGTCATCGAAATCAGAATATTATTTATCTCCGAAACCCCGGCAAGTGTATAACCTCAAAAGAAAAAAAAATTATGATGAAATTAAGCCATTGAATTGCTAAATTGCTGAATAATTACCAATCACCGAATCCTTTATGAAACATCATTCCTGTCTTGAGAAGTTTTCATTAAACAAACAAGACAGATTAATCAATTCAGTGATGGATTTATCTGAAAAAGAGCAATTGGCTCAACATTATCATAATATGACCCAAGGATACGGGGATGATGATAACGAAGGTTATGCATCGTTGTTAAACCAAGACAAAGAAAAAACTGAAAACAATAGCAATGACACTAAATCAAATTTTGTTATCAGTTCAAAAATTAAGAGAATTGCAGGTTTTAGTATCTTGTTATTCTTGATTTTATTACAATTACCATACAATGAGTTATCACCTGCTGAGAAGTTAAAAAAGTTAACAGATGGATATATTCATTCTCTTGAAAACTCTAATTTAGCTGCAAATTGGTCACAAAGATATACATCAGAAGTTCATCTTGCTGGACAAAACATTGAATTGGCCCAATTTACAGCAGATAAGTTTGAAGAATATGGATTCAAAGCTCAAATTGAACCTTTTAACGTTTATATCAATTATCCAACTGAACAGCACTTGAAACTTTTGAATGAGCATGATGAACCAATTTACCAACCAACTTTGAAAGAAGATGAATATGAAGATGATCCAACCACAATTGGTAATGATACAATTCCTGCATTCCATGGATATTCTGCAAATGGTAATGTTAGCGCAAATTACATTTTTGCAAATTATGGTACAAGAGAAGATTTTGATTTATTAGTTGCTAATAAAGTTGAAATCAAGGATAAAATTGTCATTGTACGTTATGGTAAGATTTTCAGAGGTTTAAAAGTTCAATTTGCAGAACAATTGGGTGCTGTTGGTGTTTTAATTTATAGTGATCCTGCAGATGATTACAATGAAGAAGACGTGGTTCCATATCCTGCAGGTCCAGGAAGAAACCCATCCAGTATTCAAAGAGGTTCAGTTCAATTTCTTTCTACGTTACCTGGTGATCCTGCTAGATTCTTATCTGATGAAGAAAAAGAAAATGGGGGTTTGGACACTTTGGATACCATTCCACATATCCCATCATTACCAATCAGTTCTAAGGAAGTAACTCCAATCTTGAAAGAATTGAAAGGTAAAGGTATTAAACTTGGATTTGAAGGTGGTATCAAAGGTTTCGATTATTCAGTTGGTCCTTCTGTTGACAGATCATTATCTATTTTCAACAACAATGATTATAAATTCCAAGATATCCAAAACGTTTATGGTTTACACGAAGGTGAAGATAAGAGCAAAGTCATTATTTTAGGTAACCATAGAGATGCATGGATCAAAGGTGGTGCCGGTGATCCAAATTCTGGTTCTACTGTTTTGTTGGAAATTGCTAGAACTTTGAAAGTTTTGTTTGATAAAGGGTATAAACCAAAATATTCCATCTTATTAGCATCTTGGGATGGTGAAGAGTATGCATTGTTGGGATCAACTGCTTTTGCTGAAAAATATAGTACCGTTTTGAAAAAAGAAGTCATTGCATACATCAATTTGGATGCAGCAGTCACTGGAACTCATTTAAAAATTGCTTCATCTCCATTATTGAACAATTTCTTGTTGAGAGTTGCAGGTAAGATTGAACATCCAATTGTTGATAAGTCTTTGAGGGAAGAGTTTGACCTAGATGGTAAGATTTCCATCTTGGGTTCTGGTTCTGATTATACTTCATTTTATGAACATTTAGGTATAACTTCTGTTGATTTGGGATTTAGTCCAGGTAAGGGGGATTCTTACTATCATTACCATTCCAACTATGATTCTTACAAATGGATTTCCACGTTTGGTGATCCAGGATTTGTTTTCCATAACACTTTAGCCAAGTACATTGGTGCTTTAGTTTTGGAGTTGAGTGAAACCAGATTATTGACCTCTTTTAGCGCTGGTCATTATTCCTTGAAATTGACTGAATATTTTGATGAATTGGTTGAACAGTTCCCAAAGAAATGGCGTCATGAAAAGATTGAGGTTGAAGATGATGAAGGTGTGGTTCATAACACCACGTTCAACCATTTGATTGCTAAGACTCAACGTGATTTACACAAATTGATCTCTAAAGCCATCACCATTGACAAAGAAGCAAAAGCATTGCAAACTTTATGGGAAACAGACATTTTCAAATCAAAGAACCCATTAAAGAGATGGAACTTCACTCGTAAAGTTAACAAAATTAATGATAAATTAAAAGATTTTGAGAAAAATGCATTCTTACACGAGGAGGGATTGGAAGGAAGATCATGGTTCAAACATATTGTGTTTGCATCTGGAAGATATACCGGTTATGCTGGACAAAAATTACCAGGTTTGACAGAAGCAGTTGAAGATTTGAACTTTGAACTTGCTGTTAAATGGACGAGAATCTTAAAAGCCTCTGCACGTTACGCATTTGGTAACTTGGATGCATAGGTTTACAAAGATAAGTAATCTGTTTTGAATTAAGTGTAGTTATTATTAATCTCTATATATGTCGTAAATTCGTTAATCATTTCTCTATCTACTCATCAACTAGACAGATACTGTTCCAATCACACCAATTTTTCAGAACCAACTCGTTATTTTCTGGGTCATTCAACTCTTTTCTGAAAAAACTCTTGAGTTCAGATTTATGAACTGGTTGAAACGTATAAATCTTTTCATATAATTTCAAACTTGAAATATCTTTCTTATCAATATTTGAAAATTTTTTGTTCAACGTGTTATAAATGTCATATTTTATCAGATTTTGAGAATTCTTTATCAAGTTAAATCCTGGTTGAGAATCAAACTGTGATAATCTTTCTATTGTTTCTGGTTGGATCTTCTTGTAAACGTTTTTCAAAGATTCCACCATTTTCAATTTAGAGTTAGAAGGCTTTAAACCATACTCTATGATCTTTTGTTTCAACTGATTCACTGACATCTCATTAAATTGCGTGAAATGTTCTGGTTCTCCCTCAATATCACTCTCCACTGAATCCAAAATCGGCAATTGAGTGGTGATAATGGGACTCGATATTGATTTTTGTGAGGATTCCACTTGAACCACGCTTGATTTTTTCTTAACTGTTCTTATAATCTCTATAAGACTTACATCTCCTTCATCTTCAGAACTCTGAGGAACTTCCTCCACATCCACAAGGTCTAATTTCCTCTTCAATGGAATCACTTTTGTCTTGTAGTTTTCCCCTTGGTCCACTGTAGTGATATTGGAACCTTTAACACGTACTTTGCTCACCACTTGTTCATACTCTACGTTTTCGTCTCTTGCAGTCAGGTACAATGACTCGGGCGAGGACATGAGCAAATTGGGCACTGTGAAGCTCTCCTGGTGGACTAGCAAGTTGGCTTTCCGCAAAGGGGACAGTCTCTTTGGAGGAGTGCGCATTCTGAAACTAGTGAGTTGGGCACTTGGTTCTAGTCCCACTGGGGAGGACCTTATTGACCGTTGTTCGATGGGCAGCGAATCGATGAGCTGGATCTCTTCGAGCTCGCCTGAGCTGAGCGTGATGTGGCTCCTGTTCAGCGTCTCGTCCATCGCATCGAGATCGATCACGGAGCCTTGTGGCGAGGAACAGACTATTTCCACCGTCTCTAACTCTGGCTCTGGCTCTGGTCCCGACTCCATTATTAATAGACTTCTTTTTGTTCGGTAGTATAAAAGGACACATTTTTCGCTCATTTCCTCTCCTTTACACACCTTCTATTGCTATTGCTATTCCTATATACTCATAATGGCTGAACTATTAAACAAACCATTCCCAGAAGGATTCTACTTCAACTACGTCCCATACGACGCCGAAGACCAGAAGAACCACACCTCGTGCAAGATCCCTACCCAGTTCAAGCTCACCCCAGAGAACCTCAAGGGCAAGCGTATCGTGATCACCTCAGCTCCTGGTGCTTTCACCCCTACCTGTACTTTGACCCACATTCCTGGCTACATTGAAAAAGCAGAAGAGTTTGCCGCTAAGAAAGTGGACAAGGTGTTTGTCATCACTGCCGACTCTGCCTTCGTGAACAGCGCCTGGGGTAAGCTCTTGGGCCAGAAGCCACCAGTCGAGTTCGCTCAGGACCCATTGGCCAAGTTCTCTAAGAGCATTGGCTGGACCATCAATGCGGGCGACCTCGGTGAGAGAACCGCCAGATACACCATCATTATCGACGACGGCAAGGTGATCTACGCGGCCAAGGAGGACGGCGGGGACGTGACCGTCTCTGGTGCCGACGCCGCCCTCGCCAAGTTGTAGGCGGGCTGTTCTCCCTGTTCAGCTGGTCCAGTTGGCTCACCAGGAGCCCAATTGAGGCGGGTAGTGCCCAATTGACGTTTTAATTGACGTTTTTATTCTATGGTTCAGCCTTGTAGTATCTATTATATTGGTGGAAAATTGAATCTGCAGCAAACTAGACCCTAAACCCCACCAATGTCCGACTACGATCCCTCCATCAAAAACGTTCTCCCGCACGAGAGAGTGTACACTCTCCAGATCGGGAACGAGACTTTCCAGGTGAGTGGGGCCTCTCTGTCCTCAGATTCCCCCTCGTACTTCACCTCGTTCTTCATGAACGAAAACAACAAAGGTAAAGTGTTGATTATTGATCGTTCAAATGAGATCTTCAGACTCATTTTACAGCATTTACAGGGATACCACTTAGAGATACGTGATGCTGACGTCTACACCAGACTGTTTAACGACGCGTTGTATTACAACTTACCAAACTTGCTCAAGATGCTAACAATAACAAATGATTACTATTACACCATCGTTGAATCGGAATACTTGAAAATCCCAAAGAGGTTAATCAACGATCCAGCTTCAGGAAATTACCCTAACTTCTTCTCTGTGTCAAACGATGCTTTGTATAGAGACGTTTCAGGATTGATGATCAATAAGAATTTATTACGTCCACCACCTCAGGCAGCACCTTCTTTAGCAAGACCTATCACGTTATTGAAAGATCTAATATCAATGTCAGAGAATATCGATATTGAAATCAAGTCTAAAGAACATAGAGCTTCATTGATCAAAGAGGCAAAATATTACAGATTTAATGGACTTGTCCAAAAATTGATTGATTTTAGAATCATTTTTAACCCATTAACAGCAGTTGAAGAAATTATTGTCGTTCTACCACACCTTGAGCATAAGAATATCAGTTTGGTTGAAATTAGTGGCGGGTTCCAATTGAATTATCAAAGACCATTCAACATTGACTCATCTCCAAGGTTGTTAAATATTCAAATCGAATCCAATAATGAAATCGAACTTGATTTGGAGCAGAATCTATTGACTTTGAGAAACCAAACGTTAAAGAAGTTCGCTAGGGTATTCAGACATCTATTTGCAGAGATATACCCAGAATCTCATTTGGATCCTCAAGGTAAACTCTCTATCAAATTAGTTGAAAATGATTCAGATATATCACTAACAACCCCAAACAACGAAATACTGGATATTTCTGAACTAAGAAACAAAACTCATACCGCAGTGAAGAAGAGAAAACTCAAAGAAGGTGAAATTTCAGAAGATATTAGTGATCATACCTACATTGTTACAAGAACTATCCTTCAGTTCGGCTTTACCACTAAAGAATTACAAGCAACTATCATAAAGGCTTCGTTATATCCAAAAGAAACCTCTGGTTTTCATCGCCATATCGACTTTGTGTGATAAGTATTAACCAAGTCCTGATTCAATTTTTTGATAGTTTCATCTGTAGATTAAGTTGTAGTGGGCTTGTTGAGAGGTCTAGACTACTACAAACTGACCCTCATTCAAAAGACACGGCTTCAACTTCCGTTTTGGGTGATCGCTTAAAATCACCCTAGCAGTGGTGCACGAGACATCCCAATCCGGTCGACCCGCCTTCCGTTTTAGGCGAACAGCCAATCAGAAGGCTTAGAAATAGTTTGAATCATCGAAAATCTTTTCCAAGACTGGTTGAGCTAAAAATAGGGGCAAAATAGAATTACCTAGAAATCAACAACCAGCACAATATCATATAATGTGGTGGGTAAATTAACCAGAAGATAGTAACTACAAGTTTGTGAAACGTCGTTAAGCTTTATTCGTTATTATTGTTAATTTGTGTAGATAAATAAATTTATTACTCAACTTAGAATAATAAAGCAACACCGGCAGCGACAGCGGCAACAGCTGGAACAGCTCTGGCAGCAGCACCTTCGAAGGTGGAGACAGAGTGGGAGGTGATGTTAGCAGAAGTTGGGACAGCTGGGGTAACAGTGGTTGGTTTTGGAGCTTTGGTAGTGGTTTCGGTGGTCAATGGACAGTAAGTGGTGTATTCAGTGACGGTACCGTGAACAGTGGTGGTAACAACGGTGACACCGGTGGTGACAGCGGTTTCGTGACATTTGTTTTCTTCACAAGAAGTGATGGTGACTAAAGTAGTACCGATTTCAGATTCAGTGACAACGGTGGTGTTTGAAACTTGAGCGGAGACTAAAGAAGCGACAGCAGCTAAACCTAAAACTTGAGTGAATTGCATTGTAAAATAAGCGAATGTAAATGAGTTGGAATTCTTTGACAAAAGTGTACAGAATAAGAAAGAATAAATTGTCAAGTTGAAGTGGGAATTCAGGCAGCTTTATACTTTTTCCCTCAAATTATTCGTCCAACGAAAATTTTTTTCTGTTTTTAAGTTGTTTGTTTACATTCTGTTTTAAAGGGACATTTTGGTCAAAATGATTCATCTCTCGCGTCAACTTGCATGTTAAGACAAAAATATCTTAGCTTTTTTCGCCGGATTGGGACAGGGTTTCTTCCAAAAAGGGATCTTCCTGCATCGAGTTGCATGTCCGTGACCAGGAAGGGCAAACACGCGAAACTTTCAGTCCGGGACAAGCCCTCCTTTTGAAACTTTCAAAACAGAGGCGATAGATCACTGATATGGGCTGTTTGGGATCTACGCCTATCTTTTTAGTGATATCGATTTGAAGAGAAATAATATTATTCCAAGTGTAGACGAGATGGTGAGCTAAGTTCATTTCTTACTATTATTAGCTACACTGATAGAACATGATAGAACATGGCAAATAGCAATACAGCTTCAATAGCGTCATATGGTTGAGTCACACTGAAATCAGAACGTCTGTTTACATAGTTTTCTCCACTCTGCAGGTAGTTTATTTTTGGAAGTTTTTTTCCTTTTCTAAGGCAAATAGCTTGTTTTTTAGCGCGAGCCGTTTGTACTAAATCCGTGGGAATCATAATATAGCCGATTAAATTGGGACTATATGGCCTGATACAGGCGGAAACGAAGGGAGCTAGGGGGGAGCTTATCAGTAAATTGCTAATTGTGTAGGAGTGTATAAGGAATTAGGTTAATTAGGCTTGCTTGGTGTAACTAAGCTCGGAAGTAGTAGAACCACAGTTGACTGAATCATCTCAGAAATTGCTAGTGACCCTTAGAACTTAGAAGGGGAAGTCCGTAGATTGTTTGTCTATCTAAATTCAATTGAGAGTCGAGACTGTAAGATATTGGAGCCACCTGAAATCGATATCCTGTCATCAACGCTGTCACACTACGATGCTGTCAAATCAATCACACCTCCAGATTCAACACTGTAATAACTACTTGTTCCTGAACACATTCACATTCTAGATCAGATCAAACTGCCAGTGAAACAGCCACTTTGACTCTCTTACACTGTAGTTTGTACTCTTTTCCTTCTTTGTGCTGGTTAGAGCAAGCCATCTATTGAAAAAAAGCTGGATTGTTTCAGAATAAACCTTAAAATGGAAGCTCAGGATGGCTCGAGAAAGATGTAGATCTACAGATCATAGATCTGATCGAACGTTGATCTATTGCGATCAGTATTTACTACCAGCCATCTTGTATAAATTTCCAGTTCAGTTTTTCGAAGGGATATTTGACTTAAAAAATGACAGAATGTCTTGGGACTTTCTATTGTTCCGAACACTACAAGAATATAATGAGGCTGTTCATCTCTTTTCAATCAAATCGCTTACCGCTAGACTCTACTTGTTATTGTGCTACGAATGTTAGTATGAGATAGCTCATTGCTTGGTTATTATTTCAAGTAGGCAATTGTCGTTAAGCAACCTATTTCAGCATTAGGATTTAGTACCATAAATTAGAGTTTTTTTTCTTCTCGCTCGGTACATTGTTATCAGAAAAGGGAGAACATCAATGCACATTGCAGAAACAAAGAGTGGAATTTAGAGGGGAGGTTGATCTTTCCACAAATAGAGAAGAAAATGTTGAGAGGAACTATCGAATAGATCACTTAAAAAGCATACGCTTAATTTGGAGTTATCACTATTCTCTTATCACTTTAGGTTCAAGAGTCAGTACTCTCCTCTTCTTTCTAAGTTCAGTAGCTCGGAACGTCAAGTTCTGAAATTTACCTAATGTGGACCGCAACCTGCCCCTGGTGATGAAATTTACACTGACGCGGTAAGAGTCCGCTTTTTCGCAAAAGCAATTTTTGTCCAGTGATTATTTTTTACGAGTGCCGATCTGCGTACTGGTGTCCTAAGCAACGTGGACAAATGAAACATGATTTTTTTGGAAGTTTCCCTGATTGGGTAAACTGTAAACAGTGACACGATTTGCAAAAGGTAAACAAATAAACAAAAACCAATCCTGACATTGTTTTGATCTTTCCTGATACAGATTTTTAGTGGCGGACTTTCACAACTTTCCACGCGTATGTCTTGGATTGTCTTGTTTCTTGACTTACAAGGTACTTGAGGCTCATTTGAGGTTGATCTTCTCCCCGAAATGGATGTTAACAGTAACAAACGCGTTTGATAAGGTTTTTTAGGGTAGTTTTTCAGACAGTTTCGGATCTTTGGACCTCATCAGATCTTGGATATCTTCCGATATGGTAGTAATCAAACATCAGACCTCTTCTCTAATACAACTTCAAAGTCACAAGTCTTGAGTGCATAGTACTTGGATGATGATCTAAACAAAACTGTTTAGACTCCATACATCCTAGATTCGAGCACGTTGTATTATGAACTGAACAGCTTGCAGCGGTGGTTCATTTCTTTTTTTTTTGTGTCTAATCTTTACGATCTATTTCCAATTCGAGAAAAATCTCTGATCTGAGATCTGAGAGAACCCTTTTGTAGTGAAGTGAAAGAAGGGGGGCTTCTGCAAATACTACTAACGTACTCAAGAAGAGATTGAAGCCTAGCTGTCTTGGACTCTGTTATTCTTACTTATGCCTCCTGTATTACTGCAACCTTTCATAGAGCAACACGATATTAAATGATCTCATTTTAGTCGACAAAAAGAGCTTGACCACTATCCGAGTTTGGAATGGAAAGATGACTAAATCAGAGGAAACAACAAGACTAAACCGGACTGTTCATGTTGCAACTTGCTACTCATGTCGCCACAAATACTTTATTCTTGCTTTTGAGCTGTAACTTGTTCGTGATTTTCATATTGATCACCTCTACCGCGTTTCGTGCTCTTTTCAAAAAAGCTTACTGGTAGCCTAAAATTCAAGAGTTCGCCGTACGAAGTTTCAAGTATCTAGTTTTCACTTTTACATGAGGCACTTGCTAAGGCTCCAGTGCCGTTTATTAGTTGAATAAACAAAAGTCAAAAACTACAAGTTACCAATAAAATCAGAACAATATTGTCCAGAGCCAATAGTCGAATGAGTGGGGAAATTGAGTTGTAAACAAAGAAAAGAACGCTGAGAAATGGAAATACAAAGCCAAGAGTTGTCCATTGTTGTCTCGTTTGTTCGATTCTAGACACAAGAAGTTTAAATTTGGCGCGTTTGTTTTGAAAGACGCGCTTTTTTTACAACATATGCCATTCGGTATAGAAAAACCAAGGGGCCTCATGGGACATGTAATTGTAGTACCAGACGGTTTGTCTCTGTTGACCCAAGCCGTACAGATCAGCAACTCAACTAAGTCCAAAAGACACTCGTGAGTCGTTCCACTTTAATCGTGATTCGTAAGTAAGCATGTCTTAAGTCTCTCGAGACAGTTCAGGTGGTGATTGATTCAGATTGAGGCCAGATTTAGAGAGCAAAAGACTAGTTTTGCTGCGTTGCATATAGGATTTTCAGTTCATTTTGTAGCCATTGATTAGTTATTTAGGGCTTAGTTCGTTAAGAAGAACTATATTGCAGCTCAAGCAATGTAACTGAATAATATTGTAGATCCGTAGATAAATTTCCAAACACTCTCCTCTTTTGCTCACGAACGATGGCTGAAAGTTGATAGCTCGATCTATCCCTTGACTTTTCTTCTTTTGGCTATTAAAATAGACCAAATACTGCAATACAACATGTTCCATTTCAAGAATATTGACAATAGCTTGAGATCTGAGTAGACAACCGCTAATAAAGTACGTATCACTCTAACTGCAAGGCCCTGCTCTATAAACCACCAGAATAAGAGACTCTCATTATGTTTAATAAAGAAGAAATCAACGATTTTGTAGTTTAAAAATATTAAAATCAATAATACTACTAAATTGACACAATTATTAAAATCCAATTTAATAACAGCTGTTTAATTACTTGCATTAATTTACACCGTCCCCATTAAGAATTAGAATAATCTCAATAAAACGAAATATTGCTAACGGCAAATGCTTCTAACTCTCTAAGGTTATACTCAGAGTCTATATTGACACAATTGTCTACTAAAAAACTCAGAATTCCCATTGGTTCATTGCCTTGGACCACTTTCCTTCTCTTTAGCCCACTTCCGACCCAAATGCAACGCTGTCATTGGTCAAGGTACCCTCGGAAATAGCCCGAACAGTTAAACAAGTGAAAAAAAACTGAACGAAAATTAAGGGAAAGGTTGATTAGTTTAGGCATATAATTCAGTACAAAGATGATGTTCAGAACTGTTTTCCAACAAGGCTTGAAGAGAGGTGTCAGATACCAATCCACCGTTGCCAAAGTCCAAAATGCTGCTACCGGTATTGCCTCTAAAGTTTCTGGTATGTGTTGATGTTTTTCTTTTGGAAAAATTTTCCCTGTGTGGATCTGAAATATCGGGTGATTGATTGTGTTCGGAGTGAATAAGATCATTGATTTGGTCTTGATCTCAGCTCTTTGGTCCAATTCCTAGAGTAGCTTTTTCCTTCTAGATTACAAATTTTGGTGCGAGATTTTTACTAACAATTCTATAGGTTACGTTAACGGTACCATCTACTGGGGTAAAGTCACTGGTGAATTAGCCAAACAAGTTTACTTAAAAGAAAAATTGACCCCACCAACTGTTGCTGAATTCCAGTCTGTCTACCAAAACTTATACAAACAAGCTTTAGAATACTCCACCAAACCATTCGAAGTTTTATCAAAATTGAAAGCTTTACAAAAAAATGATTACTTACAATTAGGTACCTACGTCATACAATTATCCGGTTTGTTTGCCCTTGGTGAAATTGTCGGACGTAGACAAATCGTCGGATACCCATCCTTCGGAGCTCATGAAGAACACCATTAGAAAAATTCTTCTTTTGATTGATCCCTTTTTCCTGTCCATAGGGTGTATGATTTAAAGTTTTGTTTGTGTTCTTTTTATATTCTTTCACTTGAGAATATGTTATTATTGGCTCTCCTTCTCGTTGAGTAGAGGAGCGTGTTATATATATTCGATACAGTCCATCATTATACATGTATAGTTCGTTTTAGAGAGATGTAGAATTACATTGATTTTAAATAAGGAATTCATTCATTTTAACACATGACAAGTCCCTTTCTATTTCTTTGCATTGGCTTTTTTCTGTTTCTTTGATGCTTTAATCATTTCTGTTCTTTTGTGTTCCATTTGTTTGACAATACCAGGTGTAGTATCAATTTTCTTTCTCTTTATTTCTTTTCTCTTCAATTCTTCTTTGCTCTTTCTATTCAATTTTGGTAGATTATTCCTCAACCAATCATGTAATTCAGCTCCACTTTGATCCATCACGTTAACAATTGGTTTAATTGCAAATGAATCTTCTTTTGTATAAAATGTAATGGCATGACCTTCTTTACCAGCTCTACCAGTTCTACCAATACGATGGACATAAGCCTGGGCATTAGTAGGCACATCGTAATTGATGACTAGATTGACACCTTTGAAATCAATACCACGACTTAACACATCAGTACAGATAAGTACCCAAATATCACCTTTTCTAAAATCTTCAATAATCTTTTCTCTCTGTATTTGTGTTCTATCTGAATGAATCACTTCAACTTTAAGTTTATCATACAGTAGCTCGTTGTATAAGGCCTTGGCTCTGACGATGGATTGAAGGAAGATTATCACTGGAGGTTTGAATTGACCTTGTTGGATTAGTTGTCTGATTGCAATCAGTTTACCTTCTTCATTACCACAATACGTAAGTTCTTGCTTGATGAGGGAGTTTGCCGCTTCTTTGTGACCAATGATGATTCTTATTGGATCTAACATGATTTGTCTTGAAATTTCTTCAATTGATGATGGGATAGTTGCACTAAACATAGATTTTGTAAGTTTTGAATTTTTACAAAGTGCTAAAATTTCATCAGTTTGTTTAATGAAATTCTTATCAAACAATTTATCAGCTTCATCAAAGATCAAATGTTCAGTTTTAGATAGATCAAAGAATGAACTTGTTCCACTTTTTGATAAAGATTGCATTAAATCAATTAATCTTTGAGGAGTCGTCACTAAAATATCAAACTGTTTCTTTTTGGACAAATGAACAGCTTGTTCTCCATTATTCTTAAGTTTGCTGCTCAAAGACTTGGATAAAACCGCCACTTTGACATTTGTATTTAGTGTCAATCTTTCACATTGTTCAACAATCTGTTGTGCCAATTCTCTAGTTGGTGAAATAATCAGCCCTCTAATAAAAGTGGAACCATTCTTCTTTTTGGAATCTAAAATCTGTTGAACTAAAGGAATTAAGAAGGCAAGAGTCTTACCAGACCCGGTTGGTGCACAGCCCAAAAGATCTCTTCCATGTAATTTCAAAGGAATAGCCTCTTTTTGAATTGCAGTTGGTTCAGTGAAATTCTCCACATTGATCAAATTGGAGAGAATCTGTTTATCCAGTTGAAATCTTGCTGTTAAATCATCAAATGAACCAATAGGCAATGGAATGTCCACACCAGTGACGTTACCTTTGTATGACTTTCTTGCAATTCTAGCCTCATCTTCATTAGAGATGGTTAACGGAATCTCATCCTCCTCTTCACCATCCATAGCTTCATCTTCAGAATCCGAACTTTCTTCATCAGATAGCTCAGATCCTATCTTCTTGAAGTTATTTGTCTTAAAAAAATCAATCTCTTCATCAATCTGTTTCTCTAATTTCTTGTTCTTGTTCTTATTGGCCAGTAGCGTGCTTGCAGAGCTTCCATTCTTGGACTGATTAGGCAGCGAGTAGTCCGTCACTATATCCTTGGACTTCTTGAGAGACGCACCACGCGACAACACACGGAAAATATCCATTTTTAAATCTCTATGATCTTTAACAAATACTACAACAAAGCTCATCTCATCGCACTTGAAATTTTTTCTATTGATCTCACATGTTCCGAGGGTTGGGGTGCTCGGAATAATACAACTGAAAGATTTTTTTTTTAATGTGAAAAAAAAATAGAAATTAGTCGATGAATTGAAAAAGTGTGAAGTTTCAATACCAGGCAGTGAATCCATAGTCCAGTCTGACGAAGATACACACACAACAGACTAATATAGACTGGCTTCATAATGTTCACGCTTCGAAACACACAGAGAACCACCACGGCGACTATTCGTCGTGCCATCAAAGTTGTCGTCAATGAGACCAACACCTCCACAGCATTGAATCAGCACAGCATCATCACAACATCACAGCAGCAGCAGATACGCTCATTGGGATACCTACACAAGGGTCCACGTGTGCGTGGTCTTGCCAGAGAAGAAGCTAGTTATTTGATCAATCCAAATGGGATCACTTATGGTTTGAATGAAACTAATGTTAGTGGATTGAAGAAGTTATTAGGTGAAGAATATGCATTGCCAGATGAGCTTCTGTTACAAGTTGTTACACATAAGTCATTTGCTCATGGTTTGAAGCCATTCAATGAAAAGCTTGGTGTTTATGGATCTCATTTTTTGAAATATAAGACTGCATTATGGACCGTTGAAGAATCTGAAAATGGAATTGAAAACTTGGGCGGTGAAGAAGCTAGAAAAATTAATTCATCTGTTGTTCTTTCTCAGTTCGCGAGAGTGAATGGTGGTAAGGAACTAGTTGATGGTATTTTCTGGAAAAAGAGAGATCCTTTGTTAGTTGATCCAAGAACGAATGGCGAAGATTCAGTTTTGGCAGGTGTTACTAATGCTATAATTGGTGCCATTTTGTTACATCATGGTAAAAGCAAAGCCACTCAGTTTGTTGAAAAAGTTTTATTGAAACAAGGTGAGAGTGGAAGTTTGGTGGAATTGGCAAAAAAGAATTAAGATAGGTGATAGTTTTTATTATTGTAAATAGACATGAACGAACATACAAAAAATTATATCCGAAAGTAAGCTGTGTTGTAGACTATTCTGTGAGCAAGATGAGAACTTGTTGTGGATATATGAGAATCGAAATGAAATAAAGAATGTTGATGAAAAAAAGTGATAGTTGAATTTCAAGATCTTAAAGCTGGAAATCAAAGTGTATGCTCAAGACAAACCATAACGCACTAGAGTTAAATAAGTGAATACTAAAAACACATAACACTCATCTTGTAGAATTAGTTTGTGAGGTTCAAATCTTTTTCAAGTCAAAGTTTGGAATTTCGAAGACACTATCAACAATAACAAGTGAACACACTTAACACTAAACACCCTCAAGAATAGAGACGGTATCTCACTTTCAACTTCGCCTAAACAAGCAGCTTCCGGACTCCACGATAAAGATTCAGGAATCTGCAATGGAATAACACATAACCCGTCTCCGGGAAACCAAGACCATGAACCTTATTGAGTCAAAAGAGACTTCCCTGTGTCCTACTGGCTGGTTTCTTTAATCTCTCGGATCTTTTATTCCAGGATTCAGGTACATGAACTTACCTAAAAACCGTTTCTAAAATCGGGTTTTTGTTTTTGTGACAGAGAAGAGGTGTCTTGGTATAATGCATGAAAGAAAACAGAATAAAGGAATCCGGTTTAACGATACGGTTATGGAGAGGGAAACGAGAGGAAGTAGATGGGTGAACTGGTGTACTTGGGGTAGTGACCTTCAAGGTGCACATACGTAGCCTGTTTCCCCGTTTGAACCACTACTGTAACTACAATATTAAATCAGCTAACGGCCAATCTGGTGATTGATGCAAAGGACTTAAGTGCATCTGTACATTCGAAAAGAGGTCTAAGAGTGTAGAGATAGGCCAAGGAAAAAGAGAAGAATAAAGAGCATATAGAGAGTTTGATAAGTAGGCAGTTGTTAGATAATGTGAGTTGCATATCAGCGTATGGCTCTAGCTCTTTCCGATCTTCAGACAATGAAATGGCTGTTTGACTGGTTCAATAAGGCTGGCAATGTTTGGTTTGAGCGCCCGGCACGGCTTGCAAGTTACGAGGGTGAGCGCCGTACCTCGGAACTAATTCATGACATAAGCAAATCTCGGACCCATTTTTTCCCCACTTTCGCTACAGCTTTGGGGAAAAGAGGGGAAGGGATGATTCATTACTCAAAAGGGTAAAATCGGTCCCCAGGATCAACATAATTGAGTCAAGAGAACCAAGAGTTAGTCGGACTTTCAAAACCGTTTAAAAGATGAGATTTTTTTTATAAAGATGCACATTGTTGGTTCCTGAATCTCTAATTTCTTGTGCAAGGTGAAAATTTTTTTTTTCCTTTTTGCAGTTGGCCAGAATCCAGAATCCCACAGTGTGGTGTGTGCACCTCTATTGCGAAATCGCTTTCAGCCCGTTGCAAGGCTGAAACCATTTTGTAAAATGGAAATAAGTATATAAACGGATGCTCTTCGGCCTGTTTTGCATCATGTCAAAGATTCGTATCACTCCACTCTTCACTCTTCGCTCTTCACTTTTATTTTTGCTACCATGCCTGTCGACGACTTAGAAAGCCAACTCTCACACCTCTCAGATGATGATGACACATCGCTTCACCATCATGAACCAGGTAAATACTACAGACAAGAGACAGATAACCATCTATCGTCCAACACCACAGCTAATCGCAATAACGCCAGACGTGATGACGAAAGCATTCACGTCATCAGAACTTCCGGTTCTGCCAACGAATATATCCACATAGACAACAAAAAATATCTTAGAGCTGACCTTGTTAGAGCTTTTGGTGGTTCTCTTACCGCAGGTACTTATCAAGAAAGACCAGAGTACAAGTTTGCCAATCCTGCACCATTAGGGTTGAGTGCTTTTGCATTAACCACTTTTGTTCTTTCATTAGTGAACTGTCAAGCTAGATCAGTCACTACCCCAAACATTGTTGTCTCTCTTGCCATGTTTTATGGTGGATTGGTCCAACTATTGGCTGGTATGTGGGAGATGTCTTTAAACAACGCATTCGGTGCCACAGCACTAAGTTCATACGGTGGGTTCTGGTTAAGTTTTGGTGCCATTTACATCAAATGGTTTGGTATTATTGATGCTTATGAGGACCCTGCAGAATTGGAGAATGCTGTTGGTTTTTACTTGTTGGGTTGGACGATCTTCACTTTCGGGATCCTGCTACTGACGTTCAAGTCTACACTTATGTTCTTCATGCTTTTCTTCACACTAGACATTACTTTCTTGCTTCTAACCATTGGTAAATTCACTGGCTCATCTGGTGTTGGCCAAGCCGGTGGTGTCATGGGAATTATCACTTCGTTCGTCGCCTTCTACAACGCCTTTGCCGGTCTTGCCACCCCAGAGAACTCATACTTCCAAGTGCATGTTATCAGACTTCCAGAGAACGTTTTCGGTAAGAAGAAACAATAACTTATTTAATTTATGTTTATGCTTCATGATAGTTTTGTTTGTAGTGATAAAGTGAAAGCTCATCTCGAAAAAAAAAAAAAAAAAAAAAAAAAGAAAAAAATACAGCGTACTTCTTCATTAAACCCACTAAAGACTCCCCCAAAAGGCTCTATGCTCGACCTCGATCACGCGATCCAGCTGCTGCGCGAGTGCAGACAGCTCCCCGAGGCCGATGTCTTCGAGCTGTGTGAGAAGGCACAAGAGCTGCTCATCAAGGAGTCCAACGTCCAGATCGTGGACACCCCAGTCACCATCTGTGGTGATATCCATGGCCAACTGCACGACTTGCTCACGTTATTCGAATCCGCAGGACAGTGCCCGGACACCAAGTACCTCTTCCTAGGGGACTTCGTTGACAGAGGGTACTACTCTTTGGAAAGTTTGCTGTTGTTGTTATGTTTGAAAGTTAGGTATCCAGACCGTGTCACTTTAATAAGAGGCAACCACGAATCTCGACAAATCACCACCGTCTACGGGTTTTACGACGAGTGTATCCGCAAGTACGGGTCTGCCAACGTCTGGCGCTACTGCTGTGAAGTGTTTGACTACTTGTCATTGGGTGCCTTGGTTGGAGGTCCTGGAGGCGTGTTCTGCGTTCATGGAGGGCTATCGCCAGACATTGAGCGCATCAACCAGATCAAGCTCATTGACCGGAAACGAGAGGTGCCACACGAAGGGGCAATGTGCGACCTGTTGTGGAGTGATCCCGACGAGGTGGAGAACTGGGCCATCTCCCCCAGAGGCGCTGGCTATCTGTTTGGGATGAACGAGGTGGCCAAATTCCTTCACGAGAACAGCGTCTCGCTGATAGCGCGTGCGCACCAGTTGGTGATGGAGGGCTACAAGGAGATGTTCGACGGGGGCGTGGTGACCGTGTGGAGCGCACCGAACTACTGCTACCGCTGCGGGAACGTGGCGGCGGTGCTCGAGGTCGACGACGCGCTGGGCCGGCAGTACAAGATATTCGAGGCGGCCCAGCAGGACGCGGCGAGCGTGCCGTCCAAGCGTCCCGTGACGGACTACTTCCTTTGATTACGAATGTTACGATAAGTTTAGGTATTTACCAATTGTTGATCTGTAGAACGCGCTTAAAAAAATTGAAAAACGTAAATAAACATTGATATTTGATTATTCCCCGTACACTGTCTGCTTAGATCGCATACACCCAGATGTCCCAGCTGCCACTGCCCTCGCAGTCTCTCAACATACTTCTCTCCCAGCGACCGGTGGCCATCTCCACTCAGATCTCGCCCCTGGATCGGGCTCTAAACGGTGGCTTCCTGCCTGGTCAGATCTATGAGGTCTCTTCACTTAACGGTGCTGGAAAGCTTCAATTAGCACAACAGGTTTGTGCTAATGCTATCAAGATGGGCAGGAAAGTTCTCTGGGTGTCCTGTGTCAGGTCTTTCAAGGCTGAAGTCTGGCAAAAGGAGCTAGATGGCGATGATGTGAAACTCTTCAATACGCTACGAATTTCATCATTAGCAAAGTTATACTTGTTTTTACAATTCTCATTGTTGAAACAGAAAAAATATGATCTAGTCATCATCGAGGATTTGTCAGTAATTGTTCAGAAATCAATAGGTGATCTAACACAGCTACTCATACCAACGATATCAAATTTGAAGAAACGTGCAAATTTTATTGATGCTAAAATCCAAAAAGAGTTGAAAAATGTGTTCAAAGTCTTGAAGGTTTACTCTAGTCATTGCAAAGCAAGTGTATGTGTCATGAACTCTTTAGAGCCACAAAACATGTCTTTCATAGAGACCCCTACAGTGATTCATAAACCAACAACATCTCAGTCCAACCATAATCATTCCTCACAGAACCAATTCTCTTCTTCAGTACCCAACACCACAAGACCAAACTCATCACATCTAAACAATCCATCATCAAACTCTAATTCATCACAAGCATACATTCATCCTTCTTCTGATCCAAGTCCAAAAGTTTTCCATCAACAAATATTAACATCAGCATTAGGCAAACACGCATCATGGAGCCCTTTCGTGCGGGCACGCCTGATCTTGTACAAGGATTGGATCAGTTCAAGTTCTAGGGGTAGAACTGGCTGTTTTGTCCATATAAGACATAATCCAGTCGGTATAAAATCTGGTCTTGATAATGCGGTTTCTAACGCACAGACAGGAACTATAAGCGACGAAGTTGTTGTGGTTTTACCTGTTTATTTCGAGATTCAAGAAGATCCAGATGGTGATGTCTTTGGGGTTGCCCAGGATGGTGGAAGTGGCCTTTTGGAGACTGGTGAGATACAAGAAGGTACATTTTTGTCAAAGGTGTCATTTGACGAAGATTTTGAAAATGATTTCGAATCAGAATCAGAATCAGACTCAGAATCAGATGAAGAAATTGATGAAAAAAGAACAAATGTGTTGAGATCTTCACCTCCTAAGGATATAAGAAATGTAAAAGAGATGATGGACGAGATCAATAGAGATAATCAACATAGGGAGACTGACACACAAGACACTAACAACGAGTCCAGCAAAGAACAAGAAAAAGAAGATCAGCTTACTCCACTCCGACAGGATATTGAATTTCAAAAACCTGAGTTGACTAATGACGAAACCACCATGAGCACAGACGACGAGGAAGATATCACAATAGACGATCCAGAGCTTGAGGAAATGAACGACGAACTGGATGAGCTATACCCTTCACAACCAGAGACT
Organism: Gotozyma siamensis; assembly: GCA_030579035.1. Lineage (NCBI taxonomy): Eukaryota > Fungi > Ascomycota > Saccharomycetes > Phaffomycetales > Phaffomycetaceae > Gotozyma > Gotozyma siamensis. Next base: position 128,039 of record JAKTZZ010000011.1, read on the forward strand.
TTAACTATTGATGAACTCACCCAATTATCCCAATCGATGCCCACTCCACACCAAAACTTAGATATTCCATTGTTTAACAAATCATTGCATAATCAACTTTACAAAAAACAAAAACTTTCCCAACTTCCTCAATCACAACTGGGAAAAACCCAGCATATGGAACCGGACAATACCATTTCAAATGACGGCACCATAGACGATCAGCTCCATCTGATCCCATCCAGTGCCCCAATGTTCTAATAAAATAATCATTTTTATATCTTGACACCTTTAGTCCCGATTCCCGATGCAGTAATTTTCGCGAATTCCTCCAGATATTTCTGTTTACGCTTAACAACGTCACTTGACGAAAGAGAAGAATTCAATGGAAAATTAACGTTGCTAAACAACTATTGAACAACTTTTTAACTTAATTGAGCATTAGTACAACTAGAAAAGCTTTCAAGAAACAATTGATTAGAATGACCAACGACGAGTTCAAGTACCCGGCCTTCGAGGGGTTTGTCAAGCCTTCAGACTTCCCTGATAAGAAGCTCAGTGGGAGAATCTTGAATGCTTTCACTTCGGTCCCAAACAAGATATACAAGGATTTTCCGGATGGTGATTGGAAAATCAAACACCTTCCAGGGAACTCTGCCTTACTCTCTAGTTTCAACTACCTAGACCAGCAGACGGAGTGGGAAAACCACTTGATTGCTTGGACCGGGGAGCTCGAGATTAACGGGAAAAACAGTGCTAGTAGTGATGAATCATTCTATTTGGATGATGAAGAGAAGAAATCAATTGAATCCTTGATTTCTAAAGAGAATAACAATCAAACAATTCATCCAGTTTGGTTGCTGAGAAAGAATCAGGACCGTTGGAGAAAATACGCTGAGAATGTCATTTGGCCCGCATTTCATTATATCATGGATTCATCAACTGGATCTACCGGATCTGATGGTATTGACGAAAGTGAATGGTGGTATGATTACGTTAAGTTCAATGAAGCTTATGCTTCCAAGATCGTTTCATTGTACAAAGAAGGTGATATTATTTGGATTCATGACTATTACTTGCTATTGCTACCCCAACTACTTAGAATGAGATTACCAAACGCTAATGTTGCATTTTTTTTACATTGTCCATTCCCATCAAGTGAATATTTCAGAGCATTACCAAGAAGAAATCAACTATTGGATGGATTGTTAGGATCTAACAAGATTTCATTTCAAAATTATTCATTTGCAAGACATTTTCTAAGTTCTTGTAAAAGAATTTTAGGTGTTGAATCTTCAACTCCTGATTCTGTCACTGTTTATGGTGAAGTCATTAAAGTTGATGCATTCCCTATAGGTATTGATATTTCCAAAATTGAATATGATGCTTTCAACTCAAAGATTGACGAGAAGGTCAAATCCATTAAAGAGTTATACCCAGGAAAGAAGATCATTGTTGGAAGGGATCGTTTAGATTCTGTTCGTGGTGTCTTACAAAAACTACAAGCATTTGATATTTTCTTAGAAATGTATCCGGAATACAGAGATAAAGTCATTTTAATCCAAGTTTCATCACCAAGTTATTTACATTCTTCCAAGATTGAAACCCAGGTTGCCGAATTAATCAATCATATTAATGGTAAATTTGGTTCTTTAAATTCCATCCCTGTTTATCATTATCAAATGAGAATTGACAAAGATGAATATCTTGCCTTATTAAGGGTTGCAGATTTGGGACTCATCACCTCAATCAGAGATGGTATGAATACAACGGCACTAGAGTATGTGATTGCTCAAAAATATAACCATTCACCTTTGATTCTGTCAGAATTTAGTGGTACTGCCTCTGTTTTGAAAGATGCAACGATAATTAACCCGTGGGATGCAGTTGCAGTTGCTAAAGCAATTCATGAATCTTTGCAATTGGATCAAGACCAAAAAAATCATTATCATGCAAAATTATATAGTGACGTTTATTCAATTCAAACATGGACTAATAATTATTTGAAAACGTTGATTTCTGGATTGAAAACAATTGATGCAAATAGTGAGTCAAAACATCTAACACCTGCTTTAAATCGTCCTTTGTTATATGAGCATTACAAACAAGCTAAGAGAAGATTGTTTTTGTTTGATTATGATGGAACTTTAACCCCAATTGTTAAAGATCCAGCAGCTGCTATTCCATCAGTTAGATTAATTAATATTCTAGAATTATTATCGAAGGATCCAAAGAATCAAATTTGGATAATTAGCGGTCGTGATCAAGAATTTTTAGAAAAATGGTTAGGTTCTAAAAATTCACAATTAGGATTAAGTGCAGAACATGGTTGTTTTATGAAAGATATTGGTTCAAAATGGGTGAATCTTGCTGCCGAATTTGACATGTCATGGCAATTAAAAGTTGAAGAAATTTTCAACAAATATACCAATCAAACACCAGGTTCAAACATTGAAAAGAAGAAAGTTGCATTGACTTGGCATTATAGAAGGGCAGATCCTGAACTTGGTGAATATCAAAGTTTGAAATTAATTGATGAATTGAATGCAACCGTTGCCAAAGAGTATGATGTTGAGGTCATGAGTGGGAAAGCCAATGTTGAAGTTCGTCCAAGTTTTGTTAACAAGGGTGAAATCGTTAAGAGACTAGTCTTCACTAAACATGGTGGATCTGCTCCATTGAATGCTCATCAATTAAATGAATCATATAATGATGAACTGCCAGATTTGGTTGTTTGCATTGGTGATGATAAGACTGATGAAGATATGTTTGAAAAACTGATTGAGATTGAAGAAACTTGGTCAAAGGATAAATCTTTCAAGAAAATCCAAGATTTTGAAAGTTCTGGATTTTACCCAATTAAAGTTGGACCAGCAACAAATGAAACTTTTGCAACTTCACATTTAAATGATCCAAATCAAGTTTTAGAAACTTTAGGTTTATTGGTGGGTACAGTTTCTGTTTTCCAAAGTCCAGGAACAATCGATTTGGACGATAGAGGTCATGTCAAGAACAGTGAGTCCAGCAAGAAAAGTGAAATTAATGCAATTGCAGCACATGCATCCAAGAAGAAATGAACTTTCATTTAAGCTTGTTGTTTTAATTGCTCCTCTGATTGTTGGATATTTAGATATTGATTTTTTTTAGAATTAATAGAGTCTTCAAAATGTGATACGTATTTGCAGATTCATACTGCGTAGTCCTAAAATTGAACCAAACTCTGATCAGGTTAATATATCTCATTTGAGCTCTCGCTTTCGTTTTTGGTTGTATCTGTTATCTATCCTCTTCCTCAAAAGGTTGGTCATTTTAATAAATCAATGCAGCGAATGACAAACTTGCGCACAAAATTCTGTTATCTTAGACTACAGCAGTACTTAATAAATATGCAAAGAACGGTAAAAACCATTTAAATAGATGCTTTTCTTCTTTTGGAAACTATGTAAAGTATTCAAAATTCTCAGCTAGTAACTGAGCTTCAATTTTTTCATTTTTTGAGCGTTGGATATCATATTGTTCCATATTTTTAGCAATTTGTGAGTTTGTTTCGTTTAATAATCCAGTTACATACCTAATCAACTTTTGATTCCCAAACTTACTCAGATTGAAAGATAGTTGTGAAGATTTTTGTTTTTGATCTGAATTCTCATTCAGAGTACTTGATTTCAGGTAAAGTAGCATAGATGCAAATAATGGATAATTTTTCAAATATTCAAACAATGGATCAACTATGCTTGAAACTTGCTCATTGATGGATAATTGTGACTGGTTTTCGTAATTGTATAGCAATCTAATAAAAGCTGTAGTTGATCTAATGAAGTATTTGAAATTCATAAATGTGTTTGAAATAATTGTCAGATCAATCAAGATCTGATGCCTTTGGTTTATTAAAACAGAAACCATTTCTGGATTTAAGATTTGATTTCTATTTTTGAACTTGAGTTCTGATTCAATGATGCATAACAAGTTGAGGTTGGCAATGACAAAGATATCATTAGTCATAACAGAGTTTGATTTCATCAGGTTGATAAGTTGTAAATATTGGTTTTTGGCATCATCAAATTTGCAATTCAGTTGAGATCTGACAGCTTTAATGTAATGTTTTTGATAATCGTCATGAATTCCTTCTATCAAATTGTTGAAGTCACTGTTATCTCGAAAGCCAACAGAAATGGATAATTCAATCGCTCTATAAAAGAAAATTTGTGATTTCATTTCTTTCTGAAATCTTGCATTTTCATTGTTGAGATGAGCGTTGAACCCGTTTATAGTTTTCAAACTTTCCGTGATAAGACCTAAATTTTGCTTGAAAAGAGCCTCTGATTTTCTTTTATCGAAAGATGTATTAAGTGTTGATATGCCCAAGACCAACATAAACACTTTAAATATTGAATTGTAATTCAACCATCTGATTTTTAATGGAATTGTTATTGAATGGAATAAATTGAAGGGCAATTCGAATGAGTCTGGCATGTCTTGATGATGAGACACTAATAGAGCAAAGTCTTTCAGATTAGCTTGTATATGATCAACATAAGTTCCATCTGATTGTATGGTTACTCTCGACGTGTTTAAGAGGTACATTATATCCAACAATCGTTTTAAAATGAAAAAAGGAGGAAATGTAGTTTGTAGTTTTTCTAAATCGACAACAGATACTGAATTCAATTGTAGTGAAAGGTTTGACTCCATTAACAGGAAAAGATTGACAACTTCAGGATTTGGGTCAATGTTACCTTGTGAGATTGTATTTTGCAAAACTTGTAACGCCTTAGGAGGGTCAATTTCCGTTAATATCATACATTCCATGTATTTGAAAATAGGGGTTTGGGATAGCGAAGACTCTGAGATCAATCTCAATGCGAATCTATGTTTCCCCATCTTCCAATGAAGTCTAATCAACCTGAGATCAGCCTCCACCCTTAGATGTAGCAAAGAGTCATGGGTTGAACTTATCAGTTTAGCCTCTTCCAAAAGGTATTCAGGTCTAATGAGCTCATTGTTTTCATCATACTGCGATACTTTATACTCATCGATGATATGACTCTTCAAAAAAAGGCAATTAACTCGTAGGTAAGAACTTATTGAGTTTCTCTGTTTCAATATTCTGTCCACACACACCAAACTCAACTTCAACAGTGTGTAGAACTCCCTTAGTTGGCCAGCATCTGCCACTTTTGGCCTCGAGGCCTCTGCGGTGCGGTGGTACTCCTCTGCGAGTTTGTAGAGCTCCACTTGCTCTGCCTGCTCCATGATTCGGTTGATCTCAGTTGTCAGTGACACAAAAGTGAAAATAAATTTAGATTTCAATTTTCGTGAGAGAAAAAAGACACGAAAATATGAAGATGAAGATGAGAAAAGACGGGCCAAATACCTGATATATGTATACTTTGACCAGAAAGCAGCACATAAATTACACCTTCATATAGAGAAAAATTTTATCTTTCAACTGACACCAATATTACTGTATTAAAGCTCCATAAAACACGTAAAATCTGCCACTTTACCATCTCATCGCCTATCTGTGTGGCTCCTACCGCCTCGGAAAAGTATAAAAGGAACCAGATTTCCCACTTTTTCTCGCATTTTTTCGAGCTCGGATTTACTCGGCCGAGAACATTTTCTTTAAGGAGCCATTTGATTGTAACTCTTTATGGACACTTTCAAAACACCCGTCACTGCCGCAGACGCAAAGGCTTTCACGTCGTCCAACAGCTTCGGCTATCCTTCGGCCACGCAGGACCTGAGCGAGCTCAAGTCCGAGCAGAACGATGCTACTTTGGGCCAGGAGGATTCTACCACCTCGGGGATCGTGCCCGTGCTACAGAACATCGTGGCCACCGTCAACTTGGACTGTCGTTTGGACTTGAAAACCATTGCATTGCATGCCAGAAACGCAGAGTATAATCCTAAGCGTTTTGCAGCTGTCATCATGCGTATCAGAGAACCTAAAACTACAGCATTGATCTTTGCATCTGGTAAGATGGTGGTTACTGGTGCTAAATCAGAAGATGATTCTAAACTAGCATCTAGAAAATACGCCAGAATTATTCAGAAGTTGGGATTCAATGCCAAATTTACTGACTTCAAGATCCAGAACATTGTTGGTTCTTGTGATGTGAAGTTCCCAATTAGATTAGAAGGTTTAGCATTCAGTCATGGTCCTTTCTCATCTTATGAACCTGAACTGTTCCCTGGTTTAATTTATAGAATGGTGAAGCCAAAGATTGTGCTATTGATCTTCGTCTCTGGTAAGATTGTGCTTACAGGTGCAAAACAGAGAGAAGAAATCTATCAAGCTTTTGAAGCTATATATCCCGTGTTGAATGAATTCAGAAAACTATGAGACAATGGGAATTTTTAATGACTATTAATATTAACGGTAACGAAAACATTTGGGAGGAAAAAAAAATACAATACGAAAAAAAACAGATAAGGAGTAATTATAGTTTAATTTGTTGATTTTATTTATTTATTTATGCAACAAGGCAACAATGGAGTAACATTTTTTTTTTTTTTTTTCATCATCAAAATACATGCATGAGATACATTATAAATACTGGAACTGCTATGGAATCTGGTTATTCAAAAACAAAAACTTCACTTCTTTGAAAATAGATCTATAAAGAACGATTATTATCAATAACAGAGATTATCAAGAGTGATTGAGAATGTGTAAGAACCATAGTACCGAAACAAAAAAGAAAACAAACGCCACTGCTACTGTTTCAAAAAAAAACTATTATATACTATTAACAGATTAAATAACAATAATTCAACATTATGAAATGGCTCCGAATTCAAATCGTAGCTTGAAGAGACTGATCAAACTCTTTGATACATCAAGATGTAAGCTGTTTTAATGCTTTCATCATGACCATCTGCATTGAGAACATTTTCTGGTTTTAATTCAGTGATCAAAGTATCATCGATGCTTAACCATTGGTTGTTATCATGTAGGACATCAACTGTATAATGACCACCGTCTGAATTTTTACCAATATGATAAACAACACCAATTAATTTATAGTTTAATTCAGATAGGTAATTTTGATTAAATTTTTTGGTTGTGCTAGAGATAATCTCTTCTGGAATTTTTAAATCATGATTAAATTTAATCTTTTTGGATATTTTTTCAATCTTGCCGAAATGTGATGATATCGATGATGCAGGGTGGTTGGTATTGTTGTTGCTATGTGGGTCTTGGGTATGGTTATTGTTGTTTGTGAATGCAAATCTTTTGAGATGAATGACAAGGACTTGTGGAAGTTTATCGATAAAAGTTTGTTTTTTAGCAGTAACTTCTTCGCCATTTGTAATTTTATATGATGGAATTTCTTCAACTTCTGATATTTTTTTGAATGCATCTTCTAAAGTTTCAACATCATCTGATGAAATATCTAATTGAATTTGTTGAAATGGATCCAGTGTTATACTTTGAGATTCTTTTTGTTTTGGAACATTCAAGATAGATCTGAATGAACCACCAAATAATTGTGTTATTGGCGATGATTTAATTTCAACAGTTCTTTTAGATGTAATTTTCTTTGATGAAGAACCAACTTCCTTCCAACCATCATCTGAAATAACATCAGTTTTTTTGGATTTTCTAGATACTTCAGTAACGCTGGTATCTTCAGAAGAATCTTTTGGTTCATATTTTTTCAATTCATTTTTAATGATTGATCTATAATTATCATCAATTGTTGAATCTAACAAATTCTTAATTTCTGATTGTGATAATTTAGAAATTGAAAAAATAAATTCTTCATGTAATCCATCAATAAAATAACCTAAAAATTCTTCAGCATCTTCTTGTTGTCCCCATTTTAAATGTTGGAATCTTTCGTTTGAACTAATTGATTTATAAAAATCAGTAGGTGTAATTGAATCTCCATATTTCTTTTTACCTGAATCAATATTGAAATTCTTAAACAATGAAACAATAGATTCAAAAAGGCCAAAATTCTTAGAATCAGACATTGATTGAATAGTCTTATTAGAGATGATGTTTAAAGTTTGATAAAAAGGTTTGCAAAATAACAACAGTTGAACAATAGAACTCATGAAACAAATGTTACCAGTGTTGACCAAACCTCTTGGAATGATCTTAGGGATTTTATTTTTGGCAACTGCTGAATCATAGTAATAACTTTGGAATGACTTATCAAACATGAGTTTCAAAACAACAGATCCTAATGGTTCTAAAACATTAGAAATTGTAGGAATCAACTTAATTTCGTCCTTCTTTGATGCTGTAATTGTTGCTGTTGCTGTTGTAGTTGATGACGATGATGATGATGATGTGGAAGTGTTGGCGTTGACGCCAAGTGAGTTGGTTCTAGTATGCTGAGATGATGTTTGTTTTGATTTTTTGTCAATTGATTCTTGGGCAATGGTGGCCCATTGTAAAACAGGAGCTTGCGGTTTGAGTTTCACTTCTTCTATAAGTTCTATCGTTTCTGTCTCATTATCATTATCATTATTGTTAATCTTTTTATTGTCATCATCATCATTGTCATCATTGTCATTATTATTATCATCATCATCATTTTTCTTGGAAGTTTCATCTTCTTCATCTCTATGAAATCTTTCTCTTTGTTTGGTAAATTCCTCCAAAGTTGAACCAAAAATCAAAGGATTTGTGAAATTTTCAACAATTTCACCATTAACTTTGAAAATCAATCCGACATCTCCATTTTCCAAATCACCAACATTAATATCCTTCCCATCCACATTGTTTCCATCAGCAACAACAGCTGTCGTTACAAGTCCATCTGCATTATTATTATTAACAGGGGTGCTTGAAGCTTTATGAAATCCATCAATGATAATAGGAATTCCTAAATCTTCATCATTCATTTCTTCTTCAGTAGTGATGAACTTCAGACCAGTTTCAACTTCTTCTGATGATTCATTTTGGACAACAGTTGGAGGTTTAGTAAAACCATTAGATTGTGATTGTGATGTAATCACTGGATTGTTCCCATTGCCATTAACAAGTGAGTCATGCACCATAGGACCAGTCCCATTGGTGCCGACATTGACATGCTGTAGGGGCACTTGTGGTAAGGGTTGCATTGGGATCTGTGCTGGAGATTGTTGGATAATCTGCTGTGGTTGTTGAGGATAGAAATATGGTTGATGCTGTTGTTGCTGTTGCTGTTGCTGTTGTTGATGCTGATGCTGCTGTTGTTGGGATTGTTGAGCACGGTTGACGTATTCTTCATGGTTGAAACTTGGTGTGAATTTCTTCTTTGCATCAAACTTGAAAGCTTTCTTAGGTGCAGATTTGGAAGATGATTGATTTGTATTGTTGGATGGTGACAAGATACTTGATTGCAGATTATTAGGCACCCCATCCGGTCCGAGATGGGAAGGAATCACTGGAACAGGCCCAATAGCACTTGCCGCGTTGTTAGGCGATAGCTGTGGTGGAGAAGGACCCATCTGTTGGGAGTTATACTGTTGATGTTGAGGAGGATGCATTAATGGAGGAGGGTAGTTGAGTTGTGGTGGGATGTAATAGCCAGCTGGGGGTTGGTAGTAAGGTGATGGCTGAGGAGGATACTGGAACATGCCCTGCTGTGGGATGTTGAGCAGTTCTGGCTGATGCTGATGGAAGTGTTGTTGGTGATGATCATACTTTTTTGATTCAGAGTCTGGATAATGGTGTTGATGAAGGTATTGATCCTGTTGCTGTTGTTGCTGGTATTGCTGCTGCTGGAAAGGGTAGTTTCCCTGGTGGTGCTGGTGGAAGTTTTGATGCTGGGGATGCGGCGTTGTTGAGCTGTTGTGGTGTGTTTCTATTGACATGATGGCATTGACAGTGGCGAGAGATGGACTGAGAAGGGGTCGAGGGCTGATAGAGCAGTGGGGCACGCAATTGAGACGGGAGAAAAAGAGTGCTGGATGCGGATGCGGATGCGGTGGGTGCTGGACGGGCGGTGGGAGGTGGGTGTCCGATGGGCTTTTTTGGGTGGTTAAAAGGGTGTGAGTGTTTGGTTCGGGAAGTTGTTTTTGTTGTGGTGGTGAGAACTTTTTTCAACGAAATTTCGAAAAATTTTTTGTGACTAAAATGTGCTATATCGGGGAATTTTCCAGATCAGGAAGGTATATAGTAGGACTACGAGTGTGTGATTAAAGAAGAGAATTGTTGTATATTATCCAGTCTTGAGGCGTCAATTGATCCTTTTGTGTGTTAATGGCGAGAAATTTATGAGTATGGATGATCCAGAGGGCCAGTATGTGCTCGCAGAAGGGGACTTCCGATTTAAAGCGTGAGAATTGTGCCATTGATGATGGATATGGTGATGATGAAGACAATGGAGAAGGGATTGTTGTCTGTTTTAATGAGAATGAATCACAGGAGCAGTACCAGGATTCGAAGTCTGTGTATAGAGGGGTGTGGGTGTTAGGAGATGGAGATGTGTGGAAGTGGGTGTGGGAGTTGATGAGTGAGTGTGTCGTGATGCTTTTGTTTTGGATAAGAGCGATGCTCTTTAAGAAGAGATCCGGAAAGATGAATGAGAGTGAGAGTGATGGTTGTTTGGCGATCTGGTGTGTTTGTGGATCCAGGAGACCATATATCAGAGACTGGATGAGATCGAGCTGGTTCATAGTAATGAAGTTGCTGGATATAAATAAGGGAGTAGGAAAAGAATAGACTACAAAAAAAATTAAATAAGAGAGATTATATAATTTTGGAGGTTTGGTATTTGGGCTTTCTGTAATTATGATAACCTCACGGTGTAGTCATCTCCACTTTGTGTGATGTATCTGACCCAAGGGTATGAATTATATTGTAATTTTGGTTCATTAATTTTCAAATATCTAACTTGAATTCCAGAAGTTGTGAAATATGGGATTTGAAATTTAACTTGAACAGGTCTTTTTGTATGGAAAGAAGATTCATCGATTGTGACTGAGGGTAGACCCAATTCAGCCACACAGCGATGTTCTTTACCACCTTGGAATTGTTTTAATTTCCAAACAATGACTGATTTTTCAGGGATCCATTTCATTGAACCATGAGAATATTTGAAATTTGGAGAATCTGCATCTTCTGAAATTGGAATTAATATTTCAACGTTATTAGCTGTTGATTTCTTTTTGATTTGAGCCTTTATGGTACAATTGATAACTATTCTTGAATTGTTATGAACTTCTAATTTGCAATCAACGTTAATCAATGGTTTTAATGGAGTTGATAATCTATAACTCATCAATTCAAATTCTCCATCAGGTGGAATGAATGTAATTATTTGTTCATTTTCAAATTTACTTAAACGAACACATTGATGAAATTTAACGTCTTCCATTTCAACACCTGTTTTACTTCCTGTATTTTTATCATTAAGACCAAGTCTTAAATCAGGCATACCAGAAAGATGAGATTTAACTTTGATTTTACCCAAGATTTCAGATCTTAGGACTTTACCTTGAGAATTAACCAACATGTTAATACTCTCAACAACATCAAGGAAAGCTTCATTCTTCTTATAAAAGATTCCTTCATTTCTCCAACTGACAGCATTTGTAATTGCACTTGGTGGTCCCAACTGTTGATTTTGTTTTTGAATACGATATAGTTTGGAAGATTTCTGAGTGATGTATTCTTTTAACATCTTATGTTCTGTAATTTGAGGCATACCAAAATCCATCATTTCATCTAATAATTCATAAATAATGACAAAATTATCACGGATTGATTCTTCTTCCAATTCTTTGAAATACTCGGTGAGAACCTGGACCAAGTTGTGCAAGAAGAGGTATATCTGTGCGGCATTGGCGTCGTTGTTTCTGGTGAGTGCAACGACGTAGAGGTTGTTGTGGGAGATGAAGAGGTAGTTGATTCCATTATGGACAACAAGAGGTCTGTAGGTGCCTTCGTCGGCCATTTCCACCAGGAGGAAAGGGAAGCGCTCGATGGCCTGGGCAGGGATGTCGCCCTTGTAGTCGCGCGAGAGGAGCGATTTGCCCTTGGAGTCGCAGAAGTGGATTGCGGACGCCATCTGAATTGGTTGTTGTTGTTGTTGTTTTTTATAAATGGAATCGAGAAATTGTTTTTTATAGAATCCAGCTACCAAGTGAGTGATTGTATGGTATTAGTAGATAATAGTAGTAGCGAGTGTGTACACAGGGCTACGTGGATTACGAATGTCTGTGGGCTTGGAGACACCAGTGGTGGGGGGAAATGCTCAGCTCAGGGGGCCAACGACCACGGTGTACTATGAAGCACAGTCTTCTCTCTGGCTCCACCTGGGTCCCGCTGCTGGAACCGCCGCAGGCCGGCCCCCAGAACGGGGGAGATGGCCTGCAGATGTCCCGGGCGTCTGGAGTGGCCCGGAGCCGGCGCAGCAGTGCAATTGCGGGCGGTGGAGACTCGAGTGGATCAGAAATAGATTCACTCTTGTTGTGGTAGAAGAGTGAAAATTTTTACTACTATGGGAATCTATTTAAGCTAGTCCCGGAATGTGCCCTCGGAAAAGAAACTCTATTAGCAGGTTGTAGTTAGTAACGAGGGTAATTTGTTAGCTAAAGAGCCATTTGAATTTCTAAAGTATAAGCTACAAACGAAGATCCATAGGCGTCTGCTGAACGATTTCTGGCTGCTAATGTACTCCCGTCAGGTTACCTGGAAGAAAATTGTTCAGTTCCATCGCCTATAACAAACAGTGAGTTTACCCCAAAAAAAACACTAATTTCTGAATCATTATCATGGGGACAAAGTAAGGCAATTCGACAACTACTGTCCGCGATCCAACAGTAGTAACATACAGTTCTGTTCATGCCTCAGATCTTTAGTTAGTAGGTAGAACTACACCACCAATTTCGCGAATTTCTACTGACATGTAGATTTAAATATGCCAATTGTGAATATTCAAGAGCTAAATAGTAAAACGAACTGAAAAGAGTTGAATTCAATCATTCTTGCGGTTGTGCCTCTGGCTGCGCTTCTGGCTGAGCTTCTGGCTGAGCTTCTCTGGCCTCCTGGTGGTTTCCCCTTCTACCGCGGAAAGAGCCTCTGGAGCCCCTGCCACCTCTGCCCCTGCCCCTGCCTCTGGTAGAGCCTCTTCTGAAGCCAGGCAGGTTGGTTCTCTTCTTCACCACACTGATGGTGCGATTTCTGAACTCAGTGCCATTGAGATTGGCGACGGCCTCTTCTGCGCTTCCCTCGTCCTCGTACTCCAGGTACGCGTAGCCCTTAGGGTAGCCTGTGTACTTGTCGAACAGAATGGTCACCCTGTTGATGGTCCCATACTTGGTGAAATGCTCCTGGAGCTGGTTGGCCGTTGTTTCGTAGTCCACGTTGCCAATGTACACGCTGCGGGCGTCCTTGAGCGTCTGCTCGGCGAGTTCCGCTGGGGTCTTCGAGCTGCGATGCTGGGCCACTGGAGCCTGCTCTGTCACGGGCTCGGTACTGGACATTGCTGGCTGTTTTTAAAGGGTTTCGTAGTGTTGATTGTTATTATTGTTGGTTTTTTTTAATTATTAGGATGGAGTAGGGATGTAGGATGAACTGTTAATTGTTTCAGTGTTAGGGGTTTCCGGGTGCCACCACTGGAGTCACAGAAGGGGGCACATCTTACAACAGTCCTCAAGTCCCTCATTACACTCATTGTACTCACACTTCTAGACGTCTTCGTAAATTCAACTCTCTCCCCAGATCAGTCACGTGCACCTCATCTCATCGCTTTTTAAAATTTTCAAATTTTTTTCAGTGATAGTTAAAGAGCTTCTTACACTACAGAATAAATATTAATTTAAAATGGGTACAGTGAGGGCCAGACAGAAAGCTAAGAAGTCGACGAGAAAGGTGTCTCGTCGTATCAAGGACAAGAAGCGTAATGTTGTGATGACAGCCAACCCAATCATCGAAGCCAACTGGGATTATTCACAAACACTAAAGCAAAATTATAAACGTCTTGGGCTAAGTGTTAGAATGGGTAAAGAAACAGGTGGTGGTGAAGCTAATGTTGACAAACCTAAATTCAAAGAAGGTGTCAGAAGCTTATCAGACAGAGTTGCAGAAGAAAAGAAGCAAAAAAAGAAAAATTCAAAGAAAGCAGAAGAATTAACAGAATTAACAGCTGAAGATATTCCTGTTGGTCAAGCTCGTATCGTTAAAGATGATGATGGAAATGTCGTCAAAGTGATATACGGTACCAAGAAACCTTTAAATGAAGATCTTGAACTTGTTGATGAAGTCGAAGTGCAACCAGAAACCGAAGTTGTTAAACAGTTGAAAGAATATGCTAAACAGATCAAAACTGATAGACCAAGAGAGATTAGTGTTAGAGAAGATGCTTGGTTGAAATCTTTATACGATAAGTACGGTGATGATTACGCAAGAATGAAATGGGATAAGAAATTAAACATATATCAACAAACAGAAGCTGATTTAAGAAAAAGAATCTTAAAATGGAAAAAGAAAAATGGGTTGTAATTAGTATTCTATGAATACGTTGTAAATTAGATTATGAATAAATATTTTTTATTTGGATTAGTGTCTATAAATTTAGATCTTTAAACTTAAACTTCAACAAATGCTCTATAGGAAGTAAATTCTGCATCGTTTGTAATAAGTTCAACTTCAACGTTTGGTGCAATGAAGAAATTGAAACCTTTTTCAGCTTTCAATTCAACACCATCACCTTTCAAGATACCTTCACCATCAGTTATGATTAATAAACTTGGACCATCGAATTTTTCAAATTTTCTAACACCTGTTGAATTGTTGAAAGTTGTTTGTAAAACTGCAAATTCATCAATTGGTGGATTATACAAAACTGATTCACCATCACCTTTTGATCTTGCAAATCCTTCTTTTTCCATAATTTGTTTAGAAACATCATCATATGAATAATTCAACATTTCAACTAAATTTTCAACATCTTTGAATTTTGGAGTAAAACCAGCTCTAACAACATTATCAGAAGCAGCCATACATTCAATGATATCACCAGAGATGTAAGCATGAGGATCCTTAGCTTTCAAGAACATGGCTTCACCAACGTTCAATTTACAATGGTTCAATAACAAACATCCACAAATTAAACCAATATCATTTGGAAATTGTTTGTTTAAACGTTGAATCAAATCAGGTAAATCTGATACTGTAAAGATTTCTGGTTTTTCAACAGTGTTTTTCAATAATTTTTCAGTTGTTTCAAAAATTTCCTCATCAGTTGCATTCATCACTCTATCGAAAATAGATCTTAATAATAATCTATTAGAAACATCTGTTTCTGAACCTTCTTCAAATTCCCCAATTTTAACTTCTTCAATGAATTTTTTAGCAATTTTATCACCGATTAAGGCATAAAATTCAGGAATACGTTCCAAATGATCTTTAATTTGATCTAATGGTTTGAATCCACAGAAACCTTCGAATGCAGTAACAGCAATGGCCATCTCTGGTTTATGATTATCATCTGGATAATTCTTTGGATCATTAGCATGTAAGATTTTAGCCAATGATTTATCTGGATGAGCTTGAATACTTAAAACTTTTTCAATACTTAGAACTTTAAACAAGAATGGTAATTCATGCAAAATTTCTCCATCTAATCCTGTAAATCTTTTTAAAATATCAGAACCTAACAATTCCTCTGGATTAGCAGCAATTAAATCACGTAATGAGGCACCAGTGTCAGCTCTCTTGGATGGTAATCTTGGATGAGTACCCATCCAGAGTTCAGCATATGGCTTGGACTCGTCGATGGTCACTGATTCAGGGTTGGAATGTTGAGCGAATTGGGCAACTGCTGATGTGGAACCAAGTTTTCCCCAGTCGTAGTTTTGGTAGCCTTTTGAATTGTGTTAGTATCACAAAGATAGGAGAAAGAAGCCTTTTTAGCAGATGGATGGGGACATACCTGATTCGATACGGAACACTTTGTCGGACATTGTTTTGAGACGCGTTTTAATTGGGATTTTGTCGATAGGTTAAACTTTAAACGTGTTTACTTTGAGAATTTTTCCAAAAATCAACAAAAACAAAAATCCAAAAGGGAAAAGGCTGCCGCTTTCGCGAATGTCTGATAGGTGTCAATATTACTGTCAGTAATAAGGTGATTGGCGTTACTAGTTTTAGCAGCTAGCTACAATTGTATTAGGGAAAGTATGTGGTATGCATAATAATATCTAGATTCTATAAATAGGAACCGATCAATCGATCACTCAAAGACTCTTTGTCTAGGCTGGTATGGCTCTTCCAAGTACTTAACCTCTTCTTCAGTTAAAACCAAATTAGCACCAACAACCAAATCGTCAATTCTTTCTTCAGAGTTGATACCGACAATAGGAGCTGCGCCTTTAAAAATCAACCAAGCAGTGGCCACAGAGGCTCTGCTGACTTTTCTTTTCTCAGCAATTTCACCAACTCTGTCAATGATGGCAATCTCAACGGTTTTGGTAGCATCGCCTTCTGTGATAAATCCAACAGCAGTAGAAAACTCCAACTCACGCTTGGACAAGTCAGCATGAGTCTTAGCAACTGGTCTTGCTAATGGGCCTCCTGCTAATGGAGACCATGGGATCAAACCAACACCGTGCTTATTGGCATAATGATTCAATTCATTTTCATCTTCTCTGTTTAACAAATTGTAAAAACTTTGAACAGAGATGAATTTATGCCATCCATTCTTTGCAGCAACATGTTGCATTTCAACGAATTCAGTAGCCCTCATTGTAGAAGCACCGATATATCTGGCCAAACCTTTATCAACAACATCGTTTAAAGCTCTCATTGTTTCTTCAATTGGAGTATTGGAATCATATCTATGAATTTGATAAACGTCAATATAAGTACCTAATCTTCTAACAGAATTCTCGGCAGCTTCCAAGATATGTCTTCTTGACAATCCACGGTTGTTGGCCAAATTGATTAAATCTAAAGGATCAGTGAATGCAGCAATTGGTTTACCGCCATAAGTTTCATCGACAGGGAAGAAAACTTTTGTTAAAATAACAATCTTGTCTCTTGGAATGTTATATTTTTTCAAAAATTTACCCAACATGATCTCATTAATACCATTAGAATAAGTGTCTGCAGTGTCAAAAGTTCTGATACCATGATCATAAGCTTTTTTCATAACTTTGAATAATTTCTCTTCGTTTTCTTCAATGTATTGAAACCATTCTTTTGAACCAAATGTTGCGATACCCAAGACGACATTGGAGATTTTGAGACCTGAGTTACCAAGGTATTTCCATGGGACGAATTGCTTTGCTTCTTGTGACATTTTCGAGTAGTAGTAGTAATAGTAGTAATAGTAATAGTAGTAGTAGTTGTTGTTGTTGCTGAGATGAGGTATCATTTACAGGGAAGTTGATGGTGGTTTTATAGTCGATCCCAAACACTCGGATCTTTGTAAGGACCCAGCAGCCATTATTCATCAACTTGGGATATAACGCACATACGCTGTGCACAGAATTCGGGCTTGCCATTACAAGCCGGTTTAAGATATCTAACCCCACATAATAGTTGTATTGTTGTATTGTGGACCGGCCGTAGTTTTTGATTTTTCGGAATTCCGCTCCTCTAAACGTCAAACCCTTAAACTCCCCCCCAATAAATACTGGAATCTAGGTGGAAACCAGAGAATCGACAGCTCTGAGCCAATAGGATCTCTCCTAGCCATCGGCATTCGGTCGATAGTAATAACACTCCATTTCATGTTTTGTGTCATTTTAAGTCCGATTAATCATCAAGACAGATGAGACACATAGAAAAAAACGAAAGAATTCAAAGTCCCACCGTCAAGTTGTTGTACAGTGTACAGTGCAGTATCACCTCAATTGATTATTGACTCATCTTTCCTTCTTGCCACTCTCTTTTTCCTGGATCTCTATCAACGAGTTACCCTCAACTTTCTACTTTCTCAGAGAAAGGATATAGATACAATCCGCGAATCTTCTCACCAAGTATTTCTATCAACAAAGCAAAGTTCAAACACCAACGCCAAAATGGATGAGTTCATCACCACACAAACGGGCAATGTCATCTCCAAAAGGGCAACGATCCCACACCCGCAATTTGTTATTATTGCAGGCCATTCCACCATTCATCACGATGTGTCATTGATCTCTGATGCTTTACAACTGGGGAAGTTCGTTTATGTTGGTCAATCCACCACGATAGATACAACCAAGTGTAAAATTGGTTCATATGTGATAATAGAAAACGATTGTTTGATCAAAGCGGCAAATATCGGTAACAGAGTTCATATAAGTCCCAGATGCACCATTGGTAAAAACGTCGTTATTCATGACTGTGTTGTTGTAAAACCAGAAACATACATTCCAACGAGTTCAAACATCCCACCATTCAGCATTGTTGAGCAAGATTGCAATACGAAACATCAACATGGTATAGGTTGTAAACTACGAACCAGTCAACTGAATGAAAGTTTCAAGAAAATGATTGAAAATTGGTGTAAATTAACTTATATTAACCAAGAAATACCTTCTGAGATGCCATGACTGTTAATTTTAGCGGCAATGGGGAGTATCAAATGTTCGAACCGATTTATCCTTACAAGGTATTTCCTCAGTATATGTGAAAGATCCCTAACTGGATAACTTACTATATCTGATTTATTCACAAGGATTAAAATTCGAGAACCTTGTTGAACACATTCCAAGATCTTACCCAATTCGTCATAATATCGGAGTTTTAAGAGCCTGGTGGAATCCAACACAAGGATAATCCTATTATAGCAGTATAGAAAGTTGGATAATGAACTCAATGGTGAGTTCCCGGGACTCAGGACCGAAATGTTTAGATCCAGTTGTTGAATTCTGACCATGACAGTTTCTTTCCCACTATTGTCCAGTCCCACCAGTATTGCTTTCGTCGTTGTTCTGGGGCGTGGATGGAGCAGCAGCATTTGCCTGGTAGTCCATATCCCTTACAGATCCAGAAGACAAAAGCCTCTTTTTTTATACCCAATGTAAATTTAACTAAATTTAACAGTTGAGCTTAAGCTTTAGAGCCAATTCTGCCCATTGTGCATTTCTCTAAACTGTAATGTGAGAGAATTTTTTCTCTAGAAATGAGCACCAGGTCATCAAGTCACATGACTAATCACGTGAACAATACAGACAGGGTGACACTCCTACTTTTTTTTTTTTTTTTCTTTTCCATAAATCAGTAAACCGATCCATAGAAGTTGAACAACAACAGATCTTCACAGTTCAGCACAATCAGTACAATGTCCGTCGATTTCAACACCTTGGCCCAACAATTCACTGAGTTCTACTACAACCAGTTCGACTCCGACAGAACTCAGCTCGGAAACTTATACAGAGACCAATCGATGCTTACTTTTGAGACCTCTCAAGTGCAAGGTGCCAAAGACATTGTTGAAAAACTCACCTCTTTACCATTTCAAAAAGTTGCCCACCGTATCACCACTTTGGATGCGCAACCAGCTTCCCCAGCCGGTGATGTTCTTGTGCTAGTCACCGGTGAGTTATTGATTGATGACGAAACAAACCCACAACGTTACTCCCAAGTCTTCCACTTGATTCCAGAAGGAAGCTCATACTACGTCTTCAACGACATTTTCAGATTGAATTACGGATCATAGATGTTTTAGCTTTTAATAGTAATTCATAAACCAGCTTAAGATTGTAGTTATATAATAGTGCTCTTAATGGTATTTCCTTTATTTACTTTTTCGGATTTCAAGAAACACATTTTAAACCCTCCCAACTATTTACATATTACCAAAAGGCACCAGGCCAATTAGGAGAGGTGTTAACGCGACAATCTTCTTCAATTGGGTAGTGGTAGGGCTAAAAAAAGCATATTTATAAGCACGATGAGCAGTTTGGGAGACATAATTGCTCAAAAGACCACCATTGATGAATCTGACGATTCGGATCAAGGGTCATTCGATGAGTTTGAAGAACCAATGAACCCAGTTGAGCCAATTAAGGTGAAAACTCCAGTCATTCCAGCAAGACCCTCAAGAAAGGCCGCTCCTGTGATCAATGACGCCCTTGAATCACAAGTTGAAACCGATGAGAAAAATGTTGAATCAACAGACAATATTACACCTGTCATTCCAAAGAGACCAACCAAGAAAGTTAAAGATGTTGAAGTTAAAACGAATGAACCTCCTAAAGAGGAAAAAACAGAGATTGAGAAAATCACTAATCTGGAAAAAGAGATTGAACAAAAGGTTAATGCCACAGATGTAAATGAAGATGTTGAGAAATTGGAACAACCTGTCATTCCCAGACGTCCAACTCGTACTCAATCACCAATTGAAAAGCCTGCTGATGAAACTACTGCTGCATTTGTGACTCCTATAATTCCTAAACGGCCATTCAGACCCACTAAAGTGATCAGTCAAGAGAATATCGATAAAGAAACTGAAGAAGACATTGAACCTGAAATCAAAGAAGAAGTTGATGAACCTAAAAATAAGGAAATAGAAGATAATGTCGATAGCGCATCTACCAATGAAGGTGAAGTTATTGATGATGCTCCAGAAGAGATCAAAAAAGAAGAAACCGAAAATGACCAGGTTGAAGAAGCTCAACCTGAAGTACCTTCATCAGCTGAAGCAGTTGAACAGGAAGTTGAAAAAGAAGAAACTGAACAGCCAAAAGCCGAAACAGGACCAAAATCCATCGTTGAACCAAAAGAGACTTCATCATCTTCAGAAATTGAATCATCAACACCAGTTATTCCAGCCCGTCCAACTCGTGGTTCTAAATCATCAGAATCATCATCTTCTCAATCAGAAAAATCTACAGAAGTCAAGGATGATACAGAGTCAAAATCAACAACACCAAAACTCCCAAGCTCTCGTCCTGTCAAACATAAGAAGGATGAATCATCAAATTCTGATATCAATACCGAGCTGGAAACTGAATCCACCGAGCCAGCAATCAAATCAATAACTGAACCAGCTATTGATCCAACTATTGAATCAACTAAGGAACCAACTGTTGAGACAACCAAGGAACCAGTCATCGAGCAAGCCACCGAACCAACAATTCCAGAACCAAAAATCCCTTCGTCTCGTCCAAAGAAACATTCTGCATCACCTTCTCCTTCACCATCAATTCCTGCATCTAGACCAGAGAAGAAAGCTCCACCTCCAGTTCCAAAAAAACCATCTTCTAAAATCGCTGCTTTTCAAGAAATGCTTCGTAAGAACCAAGAAGCAGCAGCGGCTAATGAATCTTCAAATGATGCTCCTTTGTTTCCAAAAAGACCTGGTTTTGGTGGGTTGAAGAAACGAACTCCAACAATCGAAGAGATTAGAGCCAAAGACCAAGAGACTAAAACTAGTGATACTACCACTGAAGACAACAGTCAAGAATACAAACCAAAGGACTTGGAGGCTGAAAAGGATTTGAGTGAACCAGAACAATCATCCAAGGTTAATTTCAAGAACAATTTGAACAATTTGTTCGCGTTGCCAGGCATGGCGGCACCAGGAGCTTCAATTCCTTCCTTCCTCAAGCCTAAAACTGTTGAATCAAATGAAGATAGTTCAGTTGATGCTGATGAGTCAAAAACTCCTTTATCCGATGTTAGAAAGTCTAGGGCAAAGGGACCAAGAGGTAAGAGATTACCAAAGAGTGCAACTGTTGAAGTGAAAGTTGAAGATAGAAGAAGTATTGTCGTCCTTGATCTTTGGGAAAGTGGTATTTTCAGCAAGACTGGGACAAAAGTGGAGAATGATGAAGAGAAGGAGGTCTCTGAGGATGTTCAAGAGAAGGAAGTTACTAAGTCTAAGATCAATGAAGAAGAGCTGGCCAGAAAAGAGGAAGAACAATTTACAGACTCAAGAGAAGGTTCCATTACTGAATCTGAGGTTAGTACAAAACCGATTGAAGCTGAAGCTCTTCATGAGGAAGGTGCCAAAGATAGTTTGAAGAAAGACGAGGAAATACCAGAGGATAAAGAAGCAGAGAAGGGCTTGAAAGAAGAGCTTGAAGTTACTGGAAGTGAAACTGAACCAAATTTGACTGCACAGGACACAGTAGAAAAATCGGATAACATCGAGGACCCCCTCAGTGCTGAAGAAGAAGAAGCAGAAGAACCAAAAGAAGAGGAAACTGTCAAATCAGCTCTAGAAGACACCATCACGACTCCAGAAGAGCCTCTGGAGGAAAACCAAGATGAGGAAGAAGACAAAGAAGTCATTGAAGTGATAGAAGAGTACCAGGAATAGCCTGATCGTTAGTTTGGTTGACCCAATATACATCATAGTTGAAACTTGCACAATTTCTGTATAGACCTGTGTAAACTAAAAATAGCCACATACGTGCCCCACTAATGAACATCATCTTCGAGGGAAAGGCCGCTTAAATACCAAAGAACATCCTCTTACACCCATACGACCCTGCATAAACTCAACTAGCAAGAGTCCCAACTCGAATTCATTTTGATGTTGAATTTGACACAAATTTTAGTTTAAATTTGACAATAGGAAAGATCGGCATCTAATATTTTCCCGATTCGGATTTTTGTTTACGTTTCGAAACTTAGATCTTTGATAGGTTCGAGGAAATTTTTTTTGTCTCAAACGAACGTCAAAAAAAGCGAAAAAAAAAACGTTTTCCTATCTTTTGGTTAAACTCCATACAAGCAAACAAAACTATGAAGTGGACAGCATTGCTCGCAGCAGCAGTCTCAACAGTTTCTGCTCTTCCTGCCATCAATACTACCGGTAATGCCTTCTGGAATACGGAAACCGGAGAAAGATTCTACATCAGAGGTGTTGATTATCAACCAGGTGGATCATCCAATTTGACTGATCCTTTGGGTGATGAAACAATCTGTTCAAGAGATATCCCATACTTCAAAGAGCTTGGGTTGAACACAATCAGAGTCTATACCATCGATAACTCTTTGAACCATGACGCTTGTATGGAGTTATTGGAAGAAGCCGGAATCTATTTGATCTTGGATGTCAACACTCCAGAAGCCTCTATCTCAAGAGTTGATCCAGCTTGTTCTTACAACTCTGCTTATTTACAACATGTCTTTTCCGTCATTGATGAATTTGCAGCTTACAACAACACTCTTGGGTTCTTTGCTGGTAACGAAGTCATTGACAGTGTGAACAACACCGCCACAGCAACTTATGTTAAAGCAACAGTTAGAGATATGAAAAATTACCTTGTTGCCAGAAATTATAGACAAATCCCAGTCGGTTACTCTGCTGCCGATGTCACTTCCAACAGATTATTAGCTGCTGAATACTTCAACTGTGGTGATGATCCAATGGCAAGAATTGACATGTTCGGTGTCAATGATTACTCTTGGTGTGGTCCTTCTTCATACGCTGTTTCAGGTTATAAAGAAAAAGTTGAATTATACTCTGGATACTCCATCCCTATCTTTTTATCTGAATATGGTTGTAACCAAGTTGTTAACAGCAGACCTTTCACTGAAGTTCAAGCTATTTACTCTGACCAAATGACTGGTGTCTTCTCTGGTGGTTTAGTTTATGAATTCACTCAAGAAGATAACGATTATGGATTAGTTGAAATCTCAGATGATGGATTAAATGTCACTGTGTTACCAGATTTCACTAATTTACAAGGTCAATTCGAAAAATTACCAAACATCACTGGTGATGGTGGTGCATCATTGAATAATTCCATTTCTGAGTGCCCAAGTTTCCAAGCTAATATTTGGGAAGCTGATAACTCTTTACCAGAAATGCCATCTTTAGCTTCTGCATACTTCAAATCAGGTGCTGGGGAACCATTAGGTACTGATGTTGGTACTCAATTTGGATGTTACGATGATGATGATAGAAAACCAAGCAGTTCATCAGAATCCAGTTCAAGTTCAAGCTCAAGCGCAAGTCCAAAATCAAGCTCAAGTTCTTCTTCCAGTGCATCAAACACACAAGCAACAGCCTCTTCAAGTGCTTCTTCTTCTTCAACAGGTCTTGCTGGTAGATCATCTCAAATTCCATCCGGTTATACTTTTATTTACAACCTATCTAATGAGTCATTGTTGACTTTGATTGTTGGGTTCTTTGTTGCTAGCGGTGTTGCTATCTTAGCATAAGTTTGAGAGTCTACATCTCAACTTATTAACATCCTAGAAATTCTTTTAAAATTACTTTCAAATTAGTTTGTTTTTTGTATTATTAGTTATTTACCCAAATTTTCATGTTTATACGATATATTTTAGACCTTGATGTAAGTGGCTACCGTCTTTTTTCTCATCATTAAACGTTCTTTATGTTCATTCTCAATAGTTCAATCACTACTTGCACAACCTCTACATCCACAATTCGCACAATTTGTAAACTCCACATTCTTTTTCTCCAGCGTAGCTCTGGGCACCCTACATATGCAAGTCCCACCATTGCTATTTTCTGCTCCCTGAATACACTTCACACAACATAAATTTTCATAACCTTGTTTTTTCCATTTGGCAATAAGATTTGAATCTGCATATCTATTCTTCAAACAATAATCGTAAACTTCCTGAGATATGGCTTTCTTCTTATAATACATCTCATAGACATACCTTGATCTGATGTGGTTGAGTTTTATGATCTCCCATAAACCTTCATTTTTCTTTGTAGTTCTCTTCAATGCTTCCATTTGAACATCTTTCAATTGATTTTTGTAATCTTCCAAGGTTTTAGAAACCTTTTCAAACCCATCAGGGGCTTGCTTTGAACGCTTTGTCCTTAGCTTCGCCATTATCTGATAATATATGATGGTGAATGTGGTTGTATGTTTGGCCTAATTAGTAGTCTAAAAAGATATTTGAATTTTTTTAGGTGTAAACAAAAGAGGCAAAAAATCAAAAAAAAAAAATTAATCGACACCAGCAGGATTTGAACCTGCGCGGGCAAAGCCCAAAAGATAGCTTGAATTTAATTCGAGTCTTCCGCCTTAACCACTCGGCCATAGTGCCTAGAATATTTTTAAAAAGGGTGAAAACTGAACAGACTCTGCAGTCCACCGTGAAATTAACAAAATTTCGTATTTACGGAAGTTTCAGGCAATTAGAAGCCATGAGAGACTTCATAGTGTCAATTATGGACTCATTAGTTATGCTAGTTTTGGAATTATTTTCATATACCAGTTTTAAGCCTCTTCTTTAATATATTCTTTTCTGTGAATATCGTAAAAAAATGCTGGTCAAAAGAAACCGCCAAAAAAAGAGACAAGAACAGGAAAGCGGGGAACGAGACTTCGTACTCAGTTGTATCTGATACAATGGTCCATCATCCAACACCAATATCGCACCAAGAGATTTCGATAAAAAAAGATATTTTTATAAAACTACTAACTAGTATCAAACTATAAGTCATTACAAATTTTGCATTACAGTAATTGTTACACACCTTTACTTTCCAGTCACATCATCTATTTACCAGTAATTGCTTTACCTGATGTGGACATTGCTTCTATATTTTTAAGTTAGTATTCTGCGTTTAAACCCAAAAGGAAAGACTTGAAACGATTCTAGAAATTTGATAGTTGATAGTCAATTCCAGAAAACACCCAGTCCTTAATGATATACATACCTCTTCTAGCAGCATCCTGTAGTAAATTGGTATCAACATCGTTCTTGCTTATATAGACATATCTGACAGTGGAACCTCTCAAGAATATACTTCTAACGCTAGATAAATGTGGAAACTTGGCCTCGTTGTTCACTGAGATGTTGTCAAGCTTGAGGTTGAAGTATTGATCGGCTGTCTTTAGGGTTCCTTTTATCTCAACACCGTTTTTTAACTGTTATTGGTTGGTTAGTACCTTATTTGTATGTATCTGGAGAGTTGAATAATTTACTCACTTCAACGGTGATCTGTGAAAACATTGTTAGTATTCATTGCTAGGAAAGAAGGAAAACAAAAGAAAACTCACCTCACGGTTGACCAGCGTCTTAAAGAAGGAAAGAAATAGCATTTTTGGCTGGCTGTTGAACTTGTTGATAAGTTGGATTGTTTCTCAAAGAAAAAAAACATGATGAATTTTGAATTTCGCGAAACTTGTAGAGACCTTATTATAAGAATAACTACACACATAATAACCATCTTTATCAGTTTATTTGTATATATATAAGTTAATACTATGTACAGATCAATTAACATTAAATAACTTCGTTAGTAAGCCTACTTCTTGAGAAGAAGAAAAGGAGGAAACGTCTCTTTTTTTCATTTTGCCAATTTAGACGCTTCAGAAACAATCTTTGAACCTGTTTTAGCATTCTTCAACTGTTGTGCATACAATCCTGATACCAACACTCTGATTTGTGCTCTTGGTTTCCTTAAAGTAGCAGCATAAACCAAAGAGGAAGTCAGTAATGCAAGTGCACCAGCCTGGTGGGCAGATGCCAACGGTATAGGAACAAGGTATAATAGAGTAAAGATACCTAAAGTCACTTGTAAAGTGACAAATCCCATCATTGCATGCATAGCCTTGTTGACTGATTTGGGCGTGAAATGTTTCAATCTGTTGGCATACAAATGAGTTGCTACCATAGCTGTGAAAGTGGTCATTGCAAAGATTCTGTGGTTCAACTGAACAGTTGTTGGGTTTTCCAACATGTTTCTCCAAAATTTATCTGATTTATCTTCTTTTCTAGCATAAGTATCATCGAATAATTCTCTCTTGGATGGGAGTATATCATCACCCATGTGTGGGAATGTATTGTAGATCAAACCTGCATCTAACCCAGCGACTAAACCACCAGTCATTGCAGTCAAGAAAGTTAAACCCATTAAACCTAAAGCTATTCTTCTTAATGGACGCAATGCAGGGTTATCCAACTGTTGGAACAATTCCAAAGCAGCTTTTGGATCTTTGACCCATTTGTTTTCTCTTAAAATTTCAATACCAGTCCATAACATACCAACATAAAGAATAAATGCAGCACCCAAATGAGTAGTCAATCTATATTGTGAAACGGTTGGTTTGGATCTTCTCTCAGCTAGCTGTTCTTCATCTAAACCAGATCTAACCATCCACCAACCAATAGCACCTTGAAGACCTAATAAACCAATTAAACCAACCATTCTCTTATTGACTCTAGATGAAGTTTTTCTACTAATGGCGAAATATGCAGCAGGTAATAACATAACGATCCCGATTGCTCTTCCCCATAATCTATGACCCCATTCCATGAAGAAAATGAATTTAAACTCTTCTAAAGTGATGTGTGAGTTTAATAATTTGAATTCTGGAGAATCTTTATACTTGTTGAATTCTTCTTCCCATTCTTGTTGGTTCAAAGGAGGAATAGTACCAGTGACTGGTTTCCACTCAGTGATGGATAGACCAGATTCAGTAAGACGGGTCAAACCACCAAGGATGACGATGCCGAACACTAAACCAGATGTTCCTACTAGCCAATAACCGACCCATTTATTGGAGTTCAATAAAACTCTTTTTCTGGTGGTGGTAGAGGTCTTTGAAGCGTTTGAGGTTGATTCGATTGCTGATTTAGCCTGTTGTGAGATGGAAATGGTTGATTGTGAACGTGATTGTGTTGAAGATTTGAAAGAGTTGAGAAGTGATGATTTACCAAAGATACTGCCAGCTTTGGATCTTGACAAAAGTGTGGATTTAGCACCAGATGAGGCAGCTGAAAGGGTGAAGTTCGAGGAACAGGATTTCGCCACTGTTTTCAAGACAGAGACATTCCGCATGAAGAAGAACTGTGACTTTGACAGCATGTTTGAGGTTCAAATGATCAGCCAACTACAGAGTTTCGTTTAGATAAAAAAGTAGTTCGATTTTTTTTTTTTTTTCTTTTTCCCAATGAGCTTTCGACAGATGGTCAGCACTAAGAAATCTATTCTTGAAATAATGGAAAGAACCTGAATACCTCTCATTAATTAAACGCGTAATCCGTATGTGAACCTAGACCACCAGTGGCCAACATTGAAAAGTAAGAACTCCTCAATGCTCAGATAACGACTTAAATATGCAGTTCGTTGATGATTTATACGAGAATAAGAAAGATTTCACTACTTGGCAAATTAGTATTGGATTATTACATTCAAGAAGACATTAATTAACCAGTAATTCAGTATTCCAATCACCAGATCCTTTTGGAAGCCATTCGATATCTTAACACATTATCCAGATTAGTCTTTGTGTCTCTTCTCCGACGTTGTTCAGCCACATCTGGAGGAATAGTCTCTTGTTCATCATATAACTGGGCTCGACCTTCTCTATCCATCGCACCCATTCCTCCAGTGACCATCCCATTGATGTAGAGACCACCAACTGGTTTTGCTTTCATGATCCGGTTACTCCATTTCAACAAGCCTAATTCTAAAAGTAATTTGAACATCACTAAGATCACGTAGATAACTGATAAGATGAGTACGTTGAGAATGATGATTCTACCCGTCTCATCAAACAATAACCAACGGAAACAGTCTTTGATCATCACAAGGAAAAGAATGTATAATGCAGGTAATGGTAATCCTAGTCTTTGTTGAAGTTTATCATCGTTATAATTGTTGAAATTCATGTTTTTGAAATTGTTGACCATGTCGTTGGATAACAAGTTGAGATAGTTTCTGTAGACTTTGGATTTCATCTTGTTGAACTTGGTGATGTATGAATGTTTGATCCAATCCACTAAGATTTCAGATCCAATTACAATAGTCATGGGTCCAAATAGAATTCCTATGAGCTTATAATTAAAGAAGTAACCAATGGAAGAATTTGGCAATATGTTCAACATATGTAAACCACTTGAGCTGCTATTTATTTGTACCAAGTTTCTTAAACTTATAATCACCAACATTAAGATCAATTGAAATCTTTCAACAATATCAGAACAACTCATCTGAAACAATCCTTCTTTATCAATCTTTTTGAAAACGGAACTCTTAATCTCTGCAAACTGGTTAGAAAGTAATAGTGTGACCAGTGAGTTACTGTATGAATTGGCAGCAACAGTCAATGACATTGTTTGATAGATCAACACAATGGTATGAAGGGAAAGATAACCTATTGACAAGGCATAGAAGAAAGCAAATTTGATGAAAGTAGGAGGATTCTTCACGGTGATTGAAAACAGAACATTTAAGATATCCTGACCCACTGTTGACAGTAATTTGTCACTTATTTCTAGGACTCCAAACATGACGTATAGTTTAATAGAAGATTGGTTTCTAATCAAATGATAGATCTTTGAAGTATCAACATTTGCCAAACTCACGGTGAAAAACACCAAAGACGCAAAAATAATATTTGTGGAATGGATCTTGTACACCTGTTTCAATCTCTTCTTTCTCTTTGTATTGATGAACTGCTCCCTTGCCAGTTTAAACAACATACCGATATCTAACAGAATCTTCAAGGGCAGAATGATCAGATTCTTCAAGAACGAGTTCAGACAAGCTAGCGACCCAAACACCATGAGATGCTCGAGCTCAACGGGGAGCTTTATCATGTTCATAATCTGCTCGAACGACTCCTGGGTCGAGATCAGTTTCTTTGAATCGATTCTGTCACTTTCATCACCACCATCGAGGTCCAATTCCGTCAGCAAGAGCCGTACAAGGTTGTAGGAAGTGCCGGTGCTGGACCTAGATGGAGACTGTTGTGGCTGTTCTGACTGCGGCAGCCGTATCTCTTTGTTTCTCGCCCTTTTGAATGCCATTGTGGGCAGTGGTGGCATATGCAATAATAGTTGAAGATCAAGTTGAATTTTTTTGTAAACAAAAGCCCCAATTCAACCTCCATATCCATATAACACCAATGTCCATCATCACACTCGAGAAGGGCTCTGAACTCCTCTCCAGGGGGCTCCACCGGCCCACGCCCACACCGACAGAGGCCGCACAGACGACGATCCAGATCATCTCGCTGCTTTCGGACGCACAGTGCGATGGGGGCTTCCTCAAGCTCATCTCGAGGTTCCTCACAAAGCAGAGCTACGAGGAGATCGTCACCGAGCGCAACGTGTCCCGTCTGTGCGGGTACCCGCTGTGCCCACACGCGCCAGGAAAGACGGCAGACGTGTACTCCCAGAACCGAAGACTCTCCCACGACCTGATGCCCAATGCGTATCTGCTGTCCTATTGCTCCAGGAAACACTACCAGTGCTCCCAGTTTTACCTCACACAGCTCTCGGACGAGGCCATCTTCGCCAGGGATAACATTGGCACGGCCCCCTTCGGCACGATGAGCAAGTACGAGGGCGGGATCAAACTGCTCGAGGAAGTGCTCGAGTCTGCTAATTCGATGGGCGACCTGATTCACAAGATAGACCAACTCAAGATTGGCAAGAAACAAGGAGGTACCAACAGTGATTTGGACATGGAAAGCATGAGCGAGATGCTCGGGGACATCAAGATCGTTGAGCACGAGGTCAGCGAGCCACCGGCAGAGCCCTTTAGCGACCTCGATGGGATGAACGATACAGAAAAGTACGAGTATCTACAGGATCAGTCCAAGGCCATTGATGGGTATGTGTTGAGATGACGTTATGATTCAAATTTGTACTTCTTCACAATCTGCCTTAATGTCTGCTTCCCCAGCATCGACTCAAAGGGCGTCACGCCTGGAATTTGGGCCATCATCAGATTATACCGGAGTTTGTACTTTCTATGAATCTCATCAGACTTCAACTGTTGTCTCGAGAGTATGGAAGGCAGGGTCTTTATAGAGTAATCATTGAAGAATTTCACTCTGGTGTCTAAACCCTTTTGCAACTCCTTGATGGTGCTCTTCACACTCGCACCCCAGTCATCTTTCTTGTTGAAATGTATCTTGTTCCAATCCGTTTCAAACTGATACAACTTCTTGTTTGCAATGTAATAGTCAATCATATCAAACAGTTCCTGTTCTTTCTTGTTGTAGTACAGAATCATCCTGCTGATCTTAGGGTTTTGCCTCCAGGGACCTCTAATGAATCTTATCTTGGACGTCCCTGTAACTCGCACTGTGTAAGGTCCCGAATTGACTGTTTTTCCAGCTTTCATCACATCCACCATTGCTCGCTCATGTAGCGCTTCATCTTTAAGAATTGTGTCTCTAATCACCGGATCAATCACTTTGGGCAGCTCTCCGACCCGCTGCTTATCTCTGATGTACTTGTTCACGCGATTCGTTACCTTCTGTGACTCGTAGTCCTGCACGTTGCTGAGATCTCTCTTCATTGGCTGGCCCATCACGTTCCTCAATATTGTATCTTGTTTCTTAACAGGTCGAGCATCTCGCACCATCCCAATCGCACCTTGAACATCCCCTTTACCATTGTACAAATCCCTGAGCTTCTCTTCTATCAGATACCCCAGTTTTATCTGATCAGAGACTATCCACGGAGACATCTGCTTCTTCTGTATTCTGAACAAGAACCTCATGTCACCGATCAATGACACTTTACCTTTTGAGTCTAAAACTTCGCCGGGAAGATGCGTCGTGTGCCGCAGTAGCTGCCTATAAAGCTCTAGCACACTTCGCCTGTGCGCCTGCAGCTCTCTAAAATGTACCACCATTGTTCCGATCCTATAATTCTGCCTCTTGACAATACTAATAATGATCTCTATAAAAAAAAATTCGAGACTTTACATCAATATCAATACAAACCCTCATACAGCGCTAATGGTATGTACACAGTCTCTAGGACTCTCTCAGCACATACTAACGAGACTCTTCAGCCTCCTAAAGCACAAAATATCTCCATTCAGTTGAAACGTGACAAGTCTACTTTCATTCTGTCGTTCAAACAATCAGACTCTTTGAGAGTCAGCGACATCAAAAAACAACTGGGAATAGTCATCCAGTCCATTGGTGGGATTAGTCTCGAAGATGCAGACACTGACGATATAGATATTCCTATCCCTACATTTGGTGATGATTCAGATTCAGACGAAGAAGATATCAAAGTTGAAACTCAAGCAAAAGATGGAAAGATAATACCAAAACTTGATGAGATCAGTATTGGTAAACCGATTGATTTCAACGACGCGTTTGGTGATAAGTTTACAGATATTGCTGATGATGAAAAGATACAGGTGAAAGAGTTCCAAACACTCGCGTTCAGACTCAACGACGAACAATATAATGTAGTTCAACCTAATGCTGATGATTAAAACATACATAGTGCCAAATAACAACAAAAAGTAGTGCCACCAACACGTAACAATAAATGAGAAAACAGATATATTGTACTTGAGAGAAAAGATACAAGTACAACAGTTATTAAATAAACATAAAAAACCTTTAATAATTACAAATAAACCCAAAAATCATGAAGTATAAGCCAAACAAAAAAAGTATATTAAAAACATATCTCTTTCCCAATAACCTATTAAGTGGTTGAAAAGTCCACTCTCTAGTTAACTAAAGTAGAAGCAGTAGCAGAGTCGTATTTCCAGTTTGGTGGTAAGACAGCAACAGTTCTGTAGTATCTAGCTAATCTGTGGATTCTAGATTCGATCAAAATTAATCTGAATTTAGAATCTTTGTCTTTTCTGTTTCTTTCCAAATGTTTTCTAACAGAGACAGCTTTTTTAATCAAGAAGTATAAATCTTCTGGAAGTTCTGGAGCTAAACCATTTGATTTCAAAATTCTTAAAATTTTGTTACCAGTGACAATACGGGATTGAGCAACACCGTGAGCATCTCTTAACAAAACACCGATTTGAGATGGAGTCAAACCTTTTCTGGCGTATTTAATGATTTGTTCAACAACAGCGTCAGAGGACAATTTGAACCAAGCTGGAGTGTTTCTGGAGTATGGAAGAGCGGAAGCTGAAATACCTTTACCCTGTTGATAATAGTTAGTATAAAAGTTTCTCAATAAAGAAAAGAGGTATAGTTAAATCCCGTCTTTCTTCTTTCAACAGAATGTTTTAAAGAAAACAATAAAAGTCTTGGAAGTGCCATCATTGTTCAAGCCTGTAAAGCGACAGATCAACACAGCTCCCAAAACCTAGATAAAGCTTTCTTCAAGAATGGAATAGTCTCAACGTTTTTGTAAGCATCAAGAATATCCATAACTTTCTTCATAAACTGGTATCATGCAGCATTGGTTTGGAATTGCCATGGGACGTCAAAGCCAACGTGAGAAAATATCATCGACACTCATCCAAGCACAACGCAACGAGCACGGAAAGATCCCTTAATGATATCACACAACAAGAACTAAAACTCAAGAGAATCACCAGCTTTCCGTTTCAATTCTAAATGATACCTGAAACCTCTTAAAAACTCATCACACTTAAGAAAAGGTCTTAATACTTATCAGCTTGACATAACCACATAGCCCAAAACCACAATGACCCGAATTCATTACTTTTAGACAGAGATGGTGGTCTCTTCATTTGTTGTGATGTCTAACCACATACTTTACTGTGTAATCTACCCATTTTTGAATTTGTTTGTTGGTGTTAAAACTGAACGAAGATATTGATGGAAATTTTTCAAAAGTTTTCAATAAAGTGAAAAAAATCGTATTCGCGAATAATTAAATATTTGGTGTGTGGGTTTCGACAGTCACAGAGGTTTAGCACATAAGGAAGCCCTACAGAAAAATCGCGAACAGAGCCCTTATTGTTAGGGTCGTCTAGTTTTTAACCTGTATTGATATGGATCTACAAACGTACGAATCAGTTTCTATTGATGCTGCCTCATAACACCTGTTCTTCAATGTCCTCGAAGTCTTCTTCTTCGCCTATTTCAATAAGCCTGTAGTTGAGTGTTAGTATGGGAATGACAATAGTAGAGTTCTGAGATATTGATACTCACTTGGAAACGCCAGCCTTGTCTCTGAACAGCTCGACAGCAGCAGCATATAACATTCTCTGTGACTGTTGACTTGTTGGTGGCAGCCAGTAAATCATCACCAATGGCGATTTCTTTCTACCATCTGACAAGGTCACTGGGTATGACAAAACGATGTAACGAGGTGTGTTGTCTGGGATCTCCTCAATTAGTTCCTCAATGCTTGAAATTGGTTGCTCGTCTATCTGAGAGTCTAGCTTGATGTCGTATGAGGTTTTGTCGATCTCGTCTATTGATGAATCTTGGTTAGTGTTTGTGCCTCTCTTGATGAAAAACTAAAGGGTATACCCACAGACAAGAGCCTGGACATCATCGCTTCTGGCACTCTGGAAACGAAATTTGCGCAGCGTGGTAAGCGTCTCCTCGGAGAAAGTGTAGAGATTAGTTGACATGGTCTTGTTTCACTCTACTAAAGTACTCTCTAATATTTGATGTTTATTGTTTTTGTTGATACGTTTTTATCTATTCGCGATATGTGTCAAAAGATGGACTTTACCTGTAACCTGTTGTATCTTCGATTATATGCTATAAAAATTTTGATGAGTTCATTTAAAATTCGATATCTTGACCGATTTCCAGTGCTGTTGCCCTTTGGAAAATCTCTGTGCCCACTGCAATATCCATGATGCTCAAACCGACAATTTTACAAAGAACAACATTACCAGTATTTATCTCTTCTTTCTCGAACTTGTTCAATTCACCCAATTCGATACAATTCTCAGGAATGACCTTGTTCTTGATCAATTCACCTGCTTCATGTAGTGTATGCTCTTTCGAATCAACGATGATATTGCCATGTGACAACACAGATTGGACAGTTTCGTCATCGCACTCAAACATATGAGGTTTGTAAGATCCAATCAATGAAATAAACACAGGTTTAGTTTGATTCAAGTTACTGAAATTGATATTTGGCTCAGTTGAAGGAATGCATCCATATATGACGTCGGCTTGAGACAAATCAGTCTCCTTATGAGTGACAAGTTTGAAGTTGATCTTAGGAAATTCTGATGTTAACGATTTTTCAAGTTCTTTGGATTTATCATTAATCGCACGCACTGATAATTGGACCTTATTGAAGAGTTCCGGATATAGCAGCAGCGTCAATTTGACATGCCAATACGATTGCAACCCATTCCCATAAGCCACTAATTCTTGCCCTGTGGTTTCCTCATCAATGAACTTCTTCAATCCAAGACTCGAGGCCAATGCAGTTCTAAAAGCAGTCAACGTGAACGCATTGAGCACGGCCAAAAGTTCACCGTTCGTCTCGCTCAGTATCGACACAGAGCCCTTGAACCCTTCCTTGGACCCGCCTAATGTCTTTATCCCAACTCTTTCTGCAAATGAAGGCATGAATATATGAACAGCATCGAGATCAGATCTATTGACAACGATTCTTTCAGGAATACGACTAGCATCCTCGTTGTATTTGACCAATGCAGCGTACAGCACGTCTTGGAAGTGCTCGAGTTCCTGTTTGTTCAGTGCGTCCAACACTTTGTTCACGTTAGTGTCGGAAATGACTCTCATCTTACTGGGACGTATAATACACTATGGGGAAGTATTGTTTGAAAAGATGAAAATGATTCATATTTTTGGTTATCCACTTCTATTCCGACATACGCCACCACCAATAATCACCGAGCCAATGTCGACTCTGATACGGTTGCAGAACGCCATTATCAAGCCCGTGTCGTCCAATATCCCGGTCTTCAAGAACCCTGTGTCGTTGACCATCAATTCCAACGAAAAATGGGCAGTCATTGGACCAACAAAGACAAAACTGTTGAAAACACTGGCTTCACAATTCATCACGAATCCTCCATTGTCAAGAACATACCCTTTCCTGCGCCGTTCTGTCTGGCCTAGTACAGCTATCCAATTTCTTGAGTTCAAAGGCGTTTTACCAACTGCGCATTTGAGTGCCCGTTATGAATTCTTCAAACATGAGTTTGATGAGACTACAAGAAAGTATGTCATCGGAAACATTAATAATGACAGAGTCATCAATTACGAACTAGTGGACAGTATTCTGGAGAAATTGAAACTCAGTGACATACAGGACCGTTGGGTTATGGGATTGAGTAACGGACAAACAAGAAGAGCAAGATTGGCAAGAGCATTAGTTAGAGAGCCAAAGATTATGATTATTGATGATCCATTTTTAGGATTGGATCCAATTGCTTCAGATATGGTTAGTGATGTATTGAAAGATTTATCGCCTGATCCTTATGTTGTGCTTGGATTGAGATGGCAAGATGATTTACCTGATTGGATCACTCATGTTGCAGTGGTTGATGGATCTGGAATATTAAAACAAGGTTCAATCAAGGAACTAGCCCAAGATTTGAAGGATATGAAGCATCAGCAGGAGATTTTATTCCAACAAGAACTGACCAAGAATAAAGAAAGTATTGATAGACTGAAAGCATTGTTCAAACCAAAAACTGAATCTGATGCACCACATATCGAATTGAAAAACATCAACGTTGCCTATCGTGGCCAGCCAGTCCTGCACGATCTCTCATGGAAAGTTAACCATGGTGATAAGTGGCATATTCAAGGTGCAAATGGTACTGGTAAATCCACATTATTATCCTTGATTACTGCTGAACATCCACAATCGTGGAACTCATCCATCATTATCAATGGTGTGCCACGCCGTAC
Organism: Gotozyma siamensis; assembly: GCA_030579035.1. Lineage (NCBI taxonomy): Eukaryota > Fungi > Ascomycota > Saccharomycetes > Phaffomycetales > Phaffomycetaceae > Gotozyma > Gotozyma siamensis. The sequence goes on from JAKTZZ010000011.1 coordinate 164,456, forward strand.
CGGATCTCAAAGTTTCTTTGATATCAATGAACCAATTGGATTTACATCTCCAGAACTGCATTCGATATACCCGTTAAACCATACTGTTCATGATACGTTATCAACAGGGTTTTTAAACGGGTCTTGGGTTCCACCCAAAAATCTCACTCAAGAACAAGAACATAGAATAAGAACTTACTTGAAAGAGTTTGATCTTTGGGATCAAAAAGACACCAAATTTGGTGATTTGAACATTTCCAATCAAAAAGTTTTATTGTTTATAAGATCCATCATTAAAAATCCTGATTTGGTTATCTTAGATGAGGCTTTGTCCGTAATGGATGATGATAAAGTCGAGAAATGCAAAGAACTTTTGAGACATTTCCCAGGAACAGTACTTACTATAGGGCATTTGGAAAATGAGGTTCCTGATACTGATAACTATATCAGACTAATCGGACCTGGTAAGTATGAGATTGGAGAGAAGACCAAAAAACAAAATTAAAATCACATGAAATACACGAAGATATGCTACACAGGAATAGCCACTCGTAAAGATAACTAGCCACTTCACTCTCCGTAGCAGATCGCTTGGAATTTCATTTATGCTCACCTTCTTTTCATACATCTTTTGGCTCATAATGAATTACCAGTAATTCTCTGATGACACCTTCTGGATAGAGCTTGGTGACTCGGCAACAGACCATCTGAACAAGGGTTCATATGAGTCTCCAAGCGTCACAAAAGTGTCAAGTCACATCGGCATTATGAAATCTGGGTTCTGCATTCTAATTTCTATTATTATCATATTACACAACTCATAGCTTGTCATGGTACATAGTAAAGAATCGAAAACTATGTACTTTTACGAATTGAACAAAAGTTTCACAAATTGAAATTCACAAACTCCCCGATTCCCTAATCCATTTATCAAAATTAAATGAATCCAACTTCTAAGCACCGACCCCGGACCTTATGCAGCCCCTAAATACGCTCCCGAGCACCTTTTTGTTTTGCCATTGCCTGTATCGAGGCGTTAGAGCCAAATTCGCGTAAAATTTCCTATATGGGCCTAGTGGTCGGCCGAACTTTTTCAAACCTGGGGACCCGGCCCCCCGGGGAGTAGGAATACTCCCGATGATTCTCCACTGTCCAGAAGTCGGAACTTTTTCTGTCATTTTTACGTGTATACAAAAGGAATAAGATACGAAAGTTTAATTGAAGCTTGTTTACAGTTGGTGCGAGATCCCAGACCCAGACTTTGCATGGGACATAATAATGGACATAATAAAGCCCGAATTTCTCATTGGTGATAGTTTGAAGGCTGTTAGCATGAGTTTTGTTAGTCGAATCGCAGTCGGATCGTAGTCAGCTTGCTCAAAAGTCATGCCCAAGACTTGTCTAACAAATGTCTGAGCCACTGTAGACACTAGTGGGACCCAGTATGACTACGTGCAGATTCGATCATCTCTCAGGTCAACTCCAATGGACCTTAAAGCGGTCATGAGTTGTTGTTACCTAATTGGGTCCAAAGCCCACTAGTCACGTTACTTTGGAAATTTTATATAATCTACTCCGGGTGACCCTTCAAAAGATAAACCTCCACAGTGTCAACAATAAAAACTGATCGTTTGAAAATCGACGATTTCCACCACCAGTGAGTAAAGAAGAGTTAAACGATACAAGCAAATGAAGTTCAGTTTCTTTTCCCTTTTGGCATTGAGTGCCGCCTCTGTCGTGTCTTCCATCGACGTTAATTTGGAAAAACCAGAAGATTCCGTCGCTGGTGAATACTTGGATCCACAAGCTCAAGAACCATTCAAATATAACATTGGCTATAAGATCTTGGGTCATGAAGATGTCGACGTGGTTGAACTCTACAATGGTGAAGAAACCTCTTTATTCTACTCATTTGAAAACAACGAGGAACAAGACGTTACTGTTGTTGGTGTTACTGGATCGTTCCGTGACCCAAGAAACGGTGAAATCATTGCCAATATCACTGATGCTAAGATTGGTCCTATTGTTATTCCTGCTGGAGAAGGAAGACAATTCGAACAAAAATTAGGTATCAACTTGCCAACTGACAACTATTTGTTAGTTCCTGGTATCTATGTTGTCAGAGGTACCTCTTTAGCATTGTTGGGTGCTAAGACTCAATTGGTTGTTGTTGATGAAAGACCAATTTCATTCTTTTCTCCTCAATTGATCATTTTGGAACTCTTATTGGTTTTAACTATTGGTGTTGGTGTTTACGGATTCTTATTCCATTTTGATGGTATCAGTTACTTCAAGACTGTTGGTAAGACACCAACTTCAGGCTCAAAATCTGCTAAAGCCGCATCAGCTAATGCTTCTGGTGCTAAGAAAACCGTTGATGAATCTTGGTTACCAGAAGGTCATGCTAAAAAAGTGAACAACAAGAGAAAAACCAAATAAGTGATGATCATGTGGAAATCATGTTAAAAAAAGTAATACATAATTTGTTTCTTCTATTGAAATTTTTTTATCTATTTTAGTGTAAATTGTTTTTCTAAGCTCCCAAATCTAATTCAGTCAATAAATCCTCAATGGATTGCATTTCTTTGGAGTATGATTCATAACCTACCAATGTTTGAAAATAATCATTGATTTCACCTTCGAATAAACCATCAAAATCAACTTTCCATTTCTTTCCAAGGTAAAATCTAATATCATCAATCAATTCAATGGTATCTGTTTCTTGTCTATCTTTGATCCTCGTTGATGATTCATTGATGATTTCATGAAATCCAGGATCATCAATAAATATTTTCAGGTTCTCACAAATCTTTTGTGCAACGAAATGATCTAATCTTTCAGTTCTTGTTTTCCAACCAGCCCTCAATATAGAGTATAGTTCTTCTTTAGTAAATGATGAAGTAGATGTGGTGATTGCAACAGCAGCCATTGTCTTCAATCTATCATTTAGTAAAAGATCACCTGCGAACAAAACATCAGTGGCATAATCCAGGGGTATAACAGAATCATCATAGTATAAGAATTTCAAAATAATTTCAGTAACTTGTTCACTCTCAAAAGGTAAGTTAACAATTGGTAAAATGGACTTATTGGTTTCAACTATATTCAGACTTTCGTTGACTTGATATTCTTGAGCTTCTTGGAATGACGAAGTAAACATGGCTTTAAAATAGTCATTTCGGATAAGAATAGCTCTATGAACAGGATAATACACTGTTCTTCCGGTTTCTGATCCATCAAATTCATCCATTAGATCAACAGAAAGAATCATATCAGGAAATCCACCACTGTTCTGTAATGCTGTAATTTGATCATTGGTGATCTTATCAGAAAGGTTAAGTTTTTTCTTAACGATCTCATTATGTACAAATGCTTTGAAATCTTCTCTGGCATCTGTGAATATATTTCTTTGAATCTCATTCATGAGTTTAGCTTTCTCTCTTCTAGATTCGGTATTGAAATATACACTCAACCCATCAGCATATGATGTTAATTGAATCTTTCTAGCAAAGACCAACATTTCATCATGATCAGTAGCATCCAATTTATTCAAATCTTGGGTCAAATAAATGAAATCAATAATCATCTTGACAACTTCAGCATCACCTTCATTTTCATTAAAGGTAACAACCAGTTGATCACTCCACTCATTTTGCAGTTTCTGTTTAAAATACCGACTTCTCGAGCTCAACATGAACTTGTGTAGTCTCAGTTTCTCATCACCCAGTTGGAAAACAACGTCTTCAGTAACCACCGGCATCTTATCATCTTTCAAGAGGGCCCTGATATGGGATGCAAAGGGCAGAGTAGCGTCCACCACTTTGGAGATGTCGTACTCGATGAGCATGTTCCGGATCGAGTCGGTCAGGGCCCCGTATATGCACCGCGCGCCCTCGTACTTGTCCGCATCGCACACGGCCCCACGCTGGAGCAGCAGCTTCACGACCTCTTCATGGCCACACAGACTGGCCAGGTATAAGGGGAAGTAACCGAACTCGTCCTCCTGGTTCGGGTTCACCCCGTTCGAGAGCCAGTTGTCGGCCTTCTCCAGGTCGCCCACCCGGCACGCCATGCACAGCTCGCCGAACCCGGAGCTCATAATTGGTATTCGGTTAGAAGTGTCTTAAATTTGAAGTGGTGATGTTTTCTCTTCTCACTAACAAAACTATATATAGACAAGCAAACACAATGAGGATATTCTGCCGCCAACAACACCGGTCGCTGGCGCTCGTGTCCGGCGACCACGCCCTGCTGCTGCGCTACGTGCCCCAGGCGGGCCAGTGTCTCACGCAGCTGGCGCCACTGGCCCAGGCAGACCTCTCAAATTACGTGGAGATCACTGACAGACAGTTCAAGGGCCTGGTGGGCATCCACCGGCTCAAGAAGTCCGGGCTCGTGTTCGTGTGCGTCGTCACAGAGAGCGTGCAGGTGGGCAGTCCCAGACCCAGCGAGTGCGTGTTCAAGGTGAAAGACGTGGAGTTTTACTGTCTGAACTCGAGTGCCTATGATGCAATCACCTCCCAGAGACTCATCAGCGAGAGCCATTGGCAGAAGTACGAGGATGAGCATCCATGCGCAAAGATGAGAAAGCTGTTCATTTCCGGGTTCTACTACTCGAGGGAGTTTGACCTCACGAATGTGTTGCAAGAGCGTGGGTTGAATGTTGGTGATTATCAACAGATGTATGAGAACTTCGATAGAAAGTTTGTATGGAACTATGGGATGATTAAAGAGATATTGAAGTTTAGAAACAGGATCATGAATAATGAGAGACAAGCGTTTGATAGATCCGAGTTCATGACTTTTTTGATTAGAGGTTTTGTAAAGAGTGTGAATGTTACTGATGATAGTGTGTTGACTATAATTTCTAAAACTTCATTTGCTAAAAAGGATGATTCTTTTGGATTGAGTGGCGTTGATGAAAATGGGTTTGTTGCGAATTTCATAGAAACTGAAATTATTTACTCGACACCCGATAGTTATTTTAGTTATGTTCAAGTTAGAGGTAATGTTCCACTTTTCTACGAAATCGAAAATCCCTTCTTATCCAATAAGAAGATCAACTTCATAAATTCTAAAGAGCTGAATGAAATTGCATTTGATAAACATTTTGATCTGCTGAATTTGAAACATGGAAACGTTATTGTATTGAATTGTTTGAAAAATAAAACAGTTGAAGATGAATTAAACAACAGATTTAAATATTTCTTGAACAAAAGGAAAACACCATACATTAACGTGACTTATTCTCGAGATATTCTGAAACATTCCCGTCATAAAGTTACATTCTTGGTCAAGGAATCTTTATTAGAACTTGGTGCTTTTTGTTATGATGTCAAAAAGAAAGTTTATATTGGCAAACAACTAGGTGTGTTCAGAATCAACAGTTTAAATATGACGAAACCTGGATTGATAGAGAAGATAATAAGTGGTGAAGTTTTAGAACTTTCATTAATTGAAATGGGACAACCATTAAATGATCAATTCTATTTCAATCTAAATTTGACTCATGACTTATTATGGGATCAAAATAACGATGCACTTTCTGCAATTTATGAAAAATCAATCTCTAGACACGGAAGAAAAGTGTTTTCTGCAATCACTGAAAAAGTTCTGTTATATGATCCATTCCACGAATACATTGCCAATCAACTGGCCAAAAGATATAAAGAATACAGTTCCCAATCTTCAATTTCCATACTGACTGGATCATTCAATGTTGGAGGAGAACAACCAGATGTTGAATTAAATGAATGGTTGCATCCAAATGGTGAAACGGATCATGATTTAGTCGTTATTGGTTTAGAAGAAGTGATTGAATTAACAACTACAAAAATGATGGTTATTGATGATAGTGTTAGAAGATTTTGGGAAGCTAAAATTAAAAAGACGTTGAATACAAATGGGTTAAAATATTCATTAACTTGGTCAAATCAACTTGGCGGTATACTACTGTTGTTTTTCGCTAAAGATGATCAGTTGAAACATATCAAGGACGTCAATGGAATGGTTAAAAAAACAGGATTTGGTGGTATATCGGCTAACAAAGGTGGTGTTGCCCTGAGTTTCATTTATTCATCAACCAGATTTTGTTTCATTGCTTCGCATTTTGCTGCTGGATTAGAAAATATGGAACAAAGATCAAATGATTACAAAACCATAGTTAAGAACGTTAGATTTAATGGGGACATTAGAATTAGAGACCATGATGCAGTTATATGGATGGGTGATTTTAACTATAGAATCTTGTTGAGCAATGAAGAAGTTCGTCATGCAATTCAAACTGAAAATTATAACTATCTCTTTGAATTTGATCAATTAAACAATCAAATGATTGCTGGTGAATCATTTCCTTATTTCAATGAGATGCATATCAAGTTTGCACCAACGTATAAGTTCAACAAAGGGACTCTAGATTATGATACCAGTGAGAAATTCAGAATTCCAGCATGGACTGATCGAATTCTAAGCAGAGGTTCGAACCTTACACAAAAAAGTTATAACTCCGTTCCAAGTTTGAAATTCTCAGATCATCGACCAATTTATGCAACATTTAAAGCTGAAGTGAAAATCATCAATGACGAATTAAAACATAAATTAACTAAAGAACTATACGAAAGCAGAAAACAACAATTAGACAAGGAAGGAACTGAAAACATCGAACTCAGCATGCTCCAACAGAGATCAATGAACAACCTGATTCAAGAAGGATTGGCCCAATTACCTCCTCCTAGCTCCGATAAGGCCAAATGGTGGATCGATGGTGGTGTCAAGGTCAACTTGGACGTTTCCGAAACAACGACAATGGTCAATCCGTTGCGTTTGGCCAATCCGTTTGTCGAAACAGGAGAGCCCGATTTTATATAGAGTCTTAACTAGATGACGATGATGATGACGATGTTTGTGTGTCTTGCGTAGTATCTTCCTCCTTCTTGATGTCTTCTGCTGCCTTGAGCATCTCCTCAATCTTCCCCTCTATGCTGTCGAGCATCTTCTCGAGCTCAGCGGCCGTTTTCTCGCCCTCCTGCAGCTTGTTGAACGCTTCCAGAAACTCGGCGTTGGACAACTCTTCCTGTGTCATTATTTTCAGTTATACTAGTGGCAATAGTAATAGTGATAGTTACTCTCTCATATTAAATGTTTGATGTAGATTCGCGAATGATGTTGACTTTTTTTTCAACCTCCAACAAACAACGACGTGTTCCAACTCCAGCTAAGAAAACACACACACAGATGCAATTGGCTGGATTCGTTGTGCTGGTGGTGCAATTGTTTGCCCTTGCAGTTGCGAAATCGGCGTTTCCTCCGGGAACGCTCGTCCTTTACGACCCGAAATCCTCTGCATTAGAGTCGTACTCCCAGTTGATTTCTTACTTAAACACTGAATTCGGACAAGTTGATGTTAAAGAGGTCAGTGATTCTCAAGTGACGCTTTTCAGAAACGGACTTAGAGTATACCAGAATGTGGTGGTGTTGCCTACAAAGTTGAGAACCATTGGGCACGATTTGACCAGTTCCCAGCTTTTACAGTTTGTTAATGACGGTGGTGACGTTTTGGCTGTTAGTAACCCTGATGGGTTAAGTGAAGCAGTTAGGGGCTTTGTTAATCAACTGGGAGTGTATCCATCACCAAGAAATCATCAATTGGTTGATTACTTCCAAAATGTCGACAATGATTATAAGTTGATTTCTTTAGGAGAAGATTCCCTTGTTGAGAATTCAATTGTTAGTGAAGTTCCATCAGGTTTAACATTTAGTGGTTCTTCTGCTTTGATTTCAAATAATGTTCATTTGATTCCTCTTTTACAAGCCCCATCTACTTCATTTACTAAAGATTTCAAGAATGATGAAGTAAACTGGACCGTTGGTAAACAAGGCTATTTAGCAGTGGCACATCAATCATTGAACAATGCTAGATCGCTATGGTTAGGTGATGACTCCATCTTCCAAGATTCCACTTTCGAACAGAACAAGCAATTGATTTCTTCTTTGCTTGATTGGACTTTCCAGGTTAAAAACGTGATTAAGGTCATTGATGTCAAACATTCCCATGCTGACGGAACCACTTACGAAGAAAGACCATATAAGATTAAAGATGATATCGTTTACGAAATTTCTATTGCACAATGGGATGGTACCAAATGGGGTCCATTCACAGCAGATGACATTCAGGTTGATATCAAATTATTAGATCCATATCATAGATTAACATTAAAACAGATAAAAAGCTCAGAAGATTACACAGTTTATGGTGTCGATTTCAAATTACCTGATCATCATGGTGTTTTCTCTTTCCATACCGATTATAAAAGATCAGGATGGAGTTATGTCGATAACAAAGTGATTTTATCAATCAGACATTTGGCCAATGATGAATATCCAAGAAGTTGGGAAATCACAAACTCTTGGGTCTATCTAAGTTCCATTATTGCTGTGTTGGTATCTTGGTTCATCTTTGTGTTGGGTTTCATCTTTGCCAAAGATAAGAAAGTCACTTCAACTGAAGCTAAAAAGGATAAATAGATTGATTGGTGAACATAAAAAAGAAAATGAAAATTACATCCTTATTTGATGATAATATTAGAACTTGTATTAATTAACGATACTATTTTATTTTTTGATGATTTTAATCTTCTTCTCGACCTGTTGATAAAGTTAGTAATAATTCAAACAAACATAGAACATCATTTCAATACTCACTTTCCATTTTTCAAACTCTTCAACTATTTCTTTCAATTCAGTAGCCAGCTGATTGATCGTCTTGGTAATGTTTTCCAACTTCAATGCCAAGACAGGAATAGTTCCTTCAACATCTTTCTCTACGAGTGCCCCACCCACCATTCTGAAACATCTTCTATCTTTCGGTGTCGCTTTTAACGTCTCTAAGACAATCTTATGTTCATCTTCGTCGTTCTTCAGTTCATTCAGTTTCTCTTGGATCTCAGCGATCGTCTGTTGGTAAGTGTTGTAGTGCTGTTGAAGAAGTTCGGTGTTTTGCGGTTGCTCAGTGGCTGCAGTGGACATTGTGGTGTGTGCTGCTGTTGAATTGAGATCAGTTTAAGAGATGAAGTGTTGATGTTTTTGAGTTTTCGCGATTTTTTTTCCAGGTTGATAGTGATGAGCTTCAGACTGGTGGTGGACCGAATTGACACATAATTACTAAAATAATAGCATAGGCAAACCAATCGGTTCTCATTGATTCAATGATCAGAATTTTGTCAATTCATAGACACAAATCCGGACTTTTCGACATTTCAGCCTTTGTTCAAGTTGACCCGAGCCGATCATTACTTCTGGATCATGGATGTATTTGAGCATCCTCATATCAAAACTACAGCATTTCAACTCAAATCATAAACATAGATAATAGATAAATAAATTTCAGGTAAGCCAGTCACCATTCAAGCCTGGATACTTTTCAAGTATTCCAATCTATAACTATTCTCATCAACTGGTCTATTCAAAGGTGTCCATTTTGGTTCATCTTTAAACAATCTTGTTGCAACAACATAATTTTTCGTACTCAATGTGAATCTGTGATATATCCCAGCAGGCATGATCAACAAATCATTGGCTTCTAGTTTAGTTCTTATCCATTTATCATCACTGCTTCTCAAATCGAAAAATCCTTCACCTTCATTGATGTATCTGATCTCTTCATCTTCATGGATATGTTCAGTAAAGAAAGAATCCAATTTCGCTTTCAAAGCCTCCGGTGAGCCGAAAGATGTAGGAGAGATGACGATTTGATCACGGTTTTTGTAATCCCTTTCTTTAGCCAATTTATCAACTTGTTCAATTGTGTCGTATTTATAATACAAAACTCCTAATTTGTTTAATTCTTCAACACTGACAGGGATCCCGGAGTCATGATCTTCTCTGTAGTCAGCGGTTGTGTCGTTGTCGTGGTAGTATGCTCTCATTGTGGATCAATCTACTAGATACTAAGGAGTAGTTGTTGAATGAAAGAAACAATTTCACCATGTGCTTCTAAAGAGAAAAAATGGAGATAATAAGTTATCACGTGATGAGCCACATTTTTTCCAGTTTCTGGCAATTGGAACAACTATATTAGATTCAATTATGTGGTCGGTATAGTACAAATGATAAAAACATGGAAGCCATTTTTGGATAACTTTCTTATATATATGCGAATATTGATTGAACTGATTTTTTCTTTATTTTTTTTGAGTCTAATAATGTTGAGTTAAATATCTGGAGATATACTCAAAAGAAACTAAAGTTACAGCACTTGCTGGAACTGTTCTTGCTAAATTTGTAGTAAAACCAGAATAAAAACCCAACATTCCTTCTTTTTGATAAATTTTTAAAATTGTATCTATCAAACTTCTTTTTTTCCAATCTTTCAATTTAAACAATGATAATTTTGAATTTTTTGAAGATTGTTCTTTAAAACCTGCAGACATTGACCTTATTTGCATTCTTGTTCTAAGAATTTCATGAGGATAAGTCAATGTAGATGCGCACATTTTGGATAAAGAACTAGCCATGATCAATCTCATTAGTTTTGATGACTTGGTATGATCAGGATCATGACAACGAAATGCAATTTTTAATTTTTCATAAACTGGGAAATGTATGGCAACATGAAATAACCCAAATAATGATGGAACTAAACCTGAGTAAAAAACAGAAATTCCTTCATATTTATACATTTTTTTAAATGCATCAATTGTACTTTTGTAATAAAATTTTTGAGATCTTTCAGGATTTGATTGTTGAGATACTAAAGACCAATTTCCATCACCTGTTTGAAGCATCAATCTAGTTTTGACGACCCAGATCGGATTTGTCAATGTAGTAGAAACTGAACCAGCAGTAAAAGCAGACATTGAATTAGTTAAAAATTCACTTTCAACATTAAAAGTTTTCTTGTTAAAATCTGGATAAAACTTTTTTGCATTTTCATAAACGCTAAAATATATCATCCAAGTTGGGAAATAACCCAATATGATAGGGACCAAACCTTTGTATAAACCAGGAACACCTTCATCTCTAACAATCGTTGAAAGAGTTCCGATAATTCCATTATATCTTCCTCTAGCAGGATCTAAACCTTGTGCTTGAAGTCTTGTTTTGGCGACATCGAGGGGACAAACAGCTACACCTGCAACGAACCCAGCAAGGGCCCCACTGAGTGCTATTTTTTGTGTGCTGGAGATGTTAAACTTCCTTTGTGATAGTAATGGGGTAGTCATTTGATGCAAAGATGTGGTGATTGTATTGTCCTGGGTCGTTGTCTCTAAAATATCGTCAGGAATGGAATCATCGAGTGGCCCCTCACTTGTACCGTTTTCGCTGTATGAGTCCCGATCACGGGGTCTGTGAGGTATGGACTGGTTCATAAGAATCAGTTAAATGCTAGATGTGAAACGAATATAGAGGCAACTTTGATCGAGTGAAAAGAGAAATCTTGCGGCACTGGAGGGTGCGACGTTTTCAGCAGTATGAGAGGCCTGGGTACTGTATGAGTGTGGTGTCGTGCCTGTGGCCTGCGCTTGACAATGAACGGGGTATAGTGATCTGGGTGTCTGTGGAGTTAAAGGTAAACAAATCAATTCGAATAAATTTTGAAGCTTTTTTTTTTTTCTCTCCAGAAATGCTTCAAAATCCGAGATTGTTTGGGGTTCTGTAAATTGACACTTTTTCCGAGTCGGATTTCGTCCCCTGGGGTGGGTCTAACCGAGGGGAGGCGGTTTTCGCTGTTCCGCCTAGCTTTCTGCCTAGCTTTCTGCCTAGCTTTCCGCCTCTCAAGCCGCTCCAAAGCCGAGAGTGAGTTCCGAGGGCTGACTAAGCACGCGGGTCATTGTCTCATTGTGGAGGCCGATGAGTTCGAAACGAGAGCTACAATTGGCTGAACGGGGGGTGGAAGTGTGTCTGTGTATTTTGGATGGAGGGAGCACACTAGGTGAAGTCCTGCCAGTTGGCTGGTCTGGTGAGACCCTGGGCCTTGTGGTACTTATCCCCACAGGAGTAGCCCTTGAAGGTGAAGTCCTCTTTAGGATTACACATACAGTTGTGGGAGAGTCTGAAGTCATCGTTGATCGGACAGTTGTGGAACGGTCCATGGTAGTAACCAACGTCTGGGAAGTAATGGATCTGGTCCTTTGGCAAGAACAATGCGGCGGCAATGGAGTGCACTGGTGCATCACCCCATCTTTCGTAGAAGAAACCACCAGCATGGTCCAAAAAGTCAAAGTACTTGGAGTATGCTTCACCTCTCCAGAAATCCAAGTTACCAATTTCGAAATTGGACCAGAAGTGACACAAGTTGTAAGAAGCACCACCGTCATCAGAGACGAATTCCATCAAGTTGTCCTTTGCGAGGTATTGAGGATTCTCTGTAATGAATTTCTTTGTGGTTTCCCATAAAGTTTCAATAGTTGCAACATATTCATGGATAGAGATAGTGAAACCGTATTGCTTGTTGTTATCCTTCATGAATTGGAAAATATCATAGTTGATATCACAGTAGAGTTTAATATCTGGTTCAACTCTCCAGTAGTATTCGTAATCAGCCAATAATTCATGTCTGTAAAAGAAACCAGATTCGTAACGACACATGTGTCTATAAGAGACGGAATCACCATAGATGATTTTCTTTTCTTTCATCTCAGCTCTTGTTTTAGCAGCTTTTTCAACATCAATCCATTCTGGGAATGACCAATGCTCTTTTGGAATCAAACCATATTTGGTTTCACCAGAAATCAAAGAAGTAGTGGTTCTCTTGAATTCTTCGGAAAACTCCTCATCGTTTAAAAAGACCCAGTCATAACCATACTTGGAGTTGAATCTATCTTCAATATGTCTGATTGAACCAACTAAACCCCATAAATCTCCATTTCTTGCAAGTGAGACAAAAGTGGCCTTGACGGTACCTTTTTCAGCTTGTTTCTTGAAAGCAGTGTCATCGTAACCTGGCAAGTTGGAGTACTGTTTGTAGTTACCTGGACCTTGAGCCCCTTGGGCGACTTGCTTCACGTTCTTGGAACCTCCAGCAGCAGGTTTTGGAGTGGAAGAAAATGAAGAAGAAGAAGAGGACCCAGATGACGAAGTGGTGGAGCCCTTTGCTAAGACAAAGACGGTAAGGATCAGCGCAAGTGCAAGCACCCCAAATCTGATCAAACGAGCGTCGTTACGGGCCATTGCTGTGAGGGTGGGAACGACCTGTTCTATAAAGGGGAAAAGTGGTGAAAGGTGGTGTTGGTTAACAGTTGAAAGATAATTTTCTTTTTTTTATCGAGAAAAAGTTGCTCTAATAGCTTGACGTGTCCTGAAATCAATTAAGCGCGAGAAAATTACAAGGGGGTGTTAGAAGCGTTGTCGCTAAAAGGAGGAAACTGTAGAGTGAGTGGGGAGCAAAGTGGGTCAAGCCAGTGGTCTTTACAGTTCAAAAGTCGCGTAATGTGCGGATTTAAACAAATGGCGTGTGTCTGGGATCACTTGAAAGAAGATACTTTTGAACCACTCAGCCGGTACAGAAATTTTGAGCGCGTTTTTTTTTTTTTTTTATTTTGATTTGATTTGCTTCATGTGACATGCACGTGACTGATAGTGATCTAGACACTCTAGTCTCTCGATTCTAAAGCTCTAGATGATTCAGCTGAAACGACTGTGAAAGGTATAGAACAAACGATTATCTACAGCGATCTGGTAAACCGAGTGAATAAATAGTAATAGCAGGTTCGTTTATCATTAGGGGTAAGGAATATGAGACAGAGGGTCATATTATGATGACAAAAGAGTTAAAAAATGAACAGAGTAGTAAAGATCTAGCAATGCATGTAAATTTATATAAAAACAAGTGAAATGGTGGTGAATGAATGATTAAATAGATAATACATTAATTAGCATCATTAAAAGGAGAAAAGAAAAGACCGACAAACATGAAGTATCTTAGAACAAAAGAAAAAAAAAAATGTCTTGAGATAGCACAAAAAGAACCAGTCAGTTGATGGTCTTCAGTTTGGTGGACGTGGAGCATACTGACCTGGATATGGTTGGTGCTGGCCGATAAACCCACCCATTTGGCCATTTCCAGATGGTTCATCATAGTAAACTTTACCTGTTTGATAGTTACTCACTGGAAATGATCCACCATTCCCGTTGGGAAAAGCACCTTGATAACTACCCCCATTTCCAGAATTCGTATCATGAGTATGTGGCATCAGGGAAGGGTTCATCTGCGATGGTTGTCCTGGACCAGATAACTGAGAATAGCTGAATTGTGGGGGAGCGAAGCCACTGGCTGAATAATTACCATTGTTGTATGGAGATGCTGTTTGTAAACTGTTGTTTGAAGTGCCTGATGGAACGCCAAATGGAGCAGTTGGAGTTGGGTTGTTGATGCTTGTTGCAGCAGTGGATGGTGACACGTTGGAGTTGTTGCGTGGGGTGGCTGAATTAATATTGTATTGAGAAGTGTAAGTCGATGCAGTTGAGAGATTAGGAACAGCTATAATAGGACTGTTTTCATTCTTGATCTTAGCCGGTGTTAGTGGTGTGTCACTGTTTGATAAAGCCACGTTGGATGAAGCTGATGAAACTGAATATTGTTGGCCATTTCGACCGTACGGTGAGCCATAGTTTATGTTAGATGGTTTTGGATATTGTGCTAGGTTGTTGCTATTTGAGTAGTCGCTCTCAGGCAATGAAGAAGGATGAGGAGGTTGTGTCTGTTGATAGTAATTATTTGGTGGATATAGCTGTGGTTGGAATTGAGGTTGAGCAAACTGTGGTGGATATTCAGCCTTCATGAAATTCCCTGAAGAATAATGGGAATCAGAAGTTTGATGTATAGAGCCGGAGTTCATTTGCCTCAATGGAGGTGGCAACTGGGTAAGGTTGAATGATGGACGAATCTGATGCTGTTGAGCTGGTTGCTGAAATTGTTGTGCAAAGTGTGACTGCTGGAGCTGCTGCTGTTGTTGTTGTTGTTGTTGATATTGCTGCTGCTGTTGATGATACTGCTGGTACTGGGGATCCATATGAGCTCCTGGGTTAAACCCTAGTGCCACTGCATTTGGATTGGATTGATCCATGTAATAAAAAGCCTCATCTTCAATAGGTATCTTGCCACCTAATGAACTTTCTCTCACAGCACTCCATAAATCGTTACTTAATTGAATTTCCTTCAATTCGGGGGAGTTCATTGGTCTTATCAACCTCCCACTCAAGACGTCCTCGGCTTTATAGTATGATATCAAATGTATTGTGAAGGCAGATGGTTGGTTGATGGAACTGGAAGTTGAGTCAGAAATTGTCAAGGACATGGTCTTCTTGATCAAACCATGCTCTTTGAAGGCATAAGACGCGATCAGTGAACCAACCAAGGTACGATCTGGAACATTCGATGAAGCAATGCTTTCACTTATACTTGATTTGCCATCACTTGAATTAGATCCATGTCTTTCAGCATTCTTAATTTGTTTGTCAACACCTTCTTTCTCTTTGGTATCTTTTGACTTGATTTGTTTGTTTGCCGTTAGACCACTACGGTCCAACTCTCTGTAGACCAAGAACCTTCCTAGAATTCTTGAAGGCGACCAAGCAACCCCATCAGTCCATCTTTTGATTCCTGATTTTTCTTCAACAAAGACAAAGACGGCACCACTTTTGATCAGCTCACTTCTTTCTTTATCATGAGGTCTTCTAGGTATCGACGGTATACGATTGTCGAGAACACCCTGGATAATCACGAGTGCATCTTTCGTTGATCCAATGTAACCCACAAATGAAGGTCCGATATTATGAGATCCAAAGCTGTTTGCCATTGTTCTGATGAGTCAAGGTCTTGAGTGAGGCTATGAATAGAGGAAGCAGCAGATGCTTGATATGAATTCAACCGATTGGAAATCAAGCGCCCTGGTACCGAGCACTCTAACGCTTCTTTGAATAATTACCTAGCAAAAGCTGAGGTCTATGGAGATGTGTGTATGCGTATGACTGTACTATTCAACGCGAGCAGAATGCCACGATTAAAGAGCTGTCTGAAAAGACGTCTAAGACTTTTGTCTGGGGTTCAGAAAGGAAAAGGCTTGTGAGCAAGTTCTACAATTGAATATAAATACTTTTCACAGATCAACAAAAAAATTCATAGATTTGTTTTCTAATTTTCCACATACTTTTTTGTTCATCTCTAGTAAATATGTTACAGCCTGCATGATCATGTACAGCACTGTTGGTATGCAGCAATAGTTACTCATGATATGCAAGAGTTTCAGCCTAACAATCTTGGCCAACTCCCCAATCATTGTCAGTTCTGGGTATGGCCGAAGGACTCGATCATAGTGGACTGTTAGTTGAGGTCACAATCGGAGAGCGCTGTCATGGTCCCTGGTCCGTTCGATGTTCGATCTAAAAATCTTTGCTATCTTCTTACCCAAAACCTAGATATCTTGACAATAAACCAACAAAGTTCTCGAATAATGTTGTGTAACGTTATAGTTAAAACCTAATAAAAGGTTCTATACGACGCATATCCGTAGCAGCTCTCTCTTTTTTTAGCTTTTCCGTTGTCTCCAGAAAACATTGTTATCTCAACTTTAAAAGAATCTTGATTGTAGTAAGTGGAGCTTTGACAGAGTTGAGCTTCCAGACTCCAGATTCTAATCCTAGCGTCAGCTCTCTTCGCTGGTTTTTTTTTTTTTTTTTTGGCCATGCCCGTATCTACTATAACTTTACGTAAATAGCGGCTTAGATCATGTCCCTTGTTAAATTGTTCCAAAAGTCCGGATGGTGCATTATAGCTATTATTGAATGCAAGGCCGGTTATGTAACGAACCTGTGGAGATTACACCATACATCCAGATTCCGAACAAACTGAGTGCTACAAATAGTTAGGAAAGCTTCTAGACTTCCTAACTAGTAGTAAAGAGATCGAAATATTTGCTCAAGCTCTCTCTTATGAGACTGACTTCTCTCCGTCTGAGCGGTCTTCTAGAATGTCTGCCGGTATGTTCTCTAGATGTCGCGATCTGTCAACATACTTGCACTACTTTTGGAACCATAGTCATACCATGTGCACACATCTACAACTCCAACAATTTAGTGCCTAGTTGATTTTAGTTTAATGTTAAGTAGATTGATGGGTTTCCCAAGTAGGTACAAGTTCCCCTTCTTCTAGGATTCCCGATGATTAATTTGCTGTGCCTTGTATCTAATCAATCTAGAAGGAGAGCAACATTGATGCTTCGGTTCTGTCTTCTATTACATCAAAGAAGGTCATCGGGCCGGCCGGCCACCTATGGCATGCATCTATTACCATGAATAAAGGGTCTATTTTAAAAATTAGGTTCCACCGTATATTCTTGTATCTATTATAAGCTTTAGACTTCACGAGATCGATCTTGTTATATTTAGTGCATATTATATCCCCAAAACTATTTAAAAACGCAGAAGAGATTAATAGACATTCTAACCAAAACCGGCTGACCAAAACGTGGGGGTGGGGGTCTATTTTTTTAACTTCTAACTCACAACTGGTGAAGTAAGTAGTGACATATGATTTGATTGTTCTTTTTTTTTCGAGCATATCTGGTATAATTCCGCAATTGTTATGACATTTATTTATGTCATCAATGACATGAGCGACTGTCACTTATTTTCATCGATCATACAGAAATTCAGCGGATATGTGTTCCTTGATGGCACCACAAAATCTACTAAAATAAAAAAGAAAATGTGATCACTTCGAAACATCATTCATTCTTGATACTCTTCTCTGTAAAGAAGAGAGAAACTTTTGGGAGCTGGGTACAAACAATACAGAGACTAGAACGCGACTTTGTAATATCCGTACAATTTAACCGTGTCGGCCACGAGGCAGGACTTTGCTTTTCCCGACTTGTACGTACATAACTCATCTCAAGATTCAGATTGAGTACAACGGGCTAAATAAGCTTTAAGAGTAAATAGCGAACAATAGTGTGTACTACAATTCAGCTTAAGATTTCCAATCCAAGCTGATACCAACAATACCTCTTAAAAGTTTAACCTGGTGCGTAAGTCAGTTATACAAAAACTTGAAGTCAAGCAAAAAATGGCCCCGTTTGGTGTGTTAAATTAGGGTCGTCAGCCTAGTGCTTCAAAGATAGGTTTTACTAATAGTCATGATTTGTTTTGTCAGCCTTCGAAGATGAATGATCTCACAGTGACGATGGTCTACTGGCTAACTCTGAAAATTTTTCGCTCTTCAGATTATGTTGGGCCTGCACCCCTTTTTTTTCAGTTCATTTAACCGTCGTACTAGCCTCACAATATAGTAATGGTTGGGCAACTATTCGTGAACACGCTTATCATTTTTCATTACGTACCCTCCTGTCCATTACCAGGCTAATCAATCATCCGCAATCATTTAGAACTCATCACCATAATAGGACGCCTCATTGCTATATAAAAATGAGTTTGAAGTTTAATGGTGCCATTCTTCAGTACACCGCGTAATTTGGATTTGAAGCGCATCTGCTTTGTAAATTTGGCATACTCATGCTCAGGAAACGATAACTGTTCCTCCTTTATGTTTCAACCTTCCATTGAAGTCTGAGGACCCCAGGGGCCTTCAGGCTTAAAAGCCTAAAGTCTAAAAGCAACAAGCTTGGGTTTGAAACCTTACAGTCGTTTTTCTGTCTCTTCAAAGCTCTTTTTCTTCTTCTGATCCTTCTACTTTGAACTGAGGCTTCAGATAAACTACCCCGTGGCTGCCATAGTAATCAGATTGATCAGGATCCAACAAGATTACGGTGTCCGTCATTTAAAGTAGGCCTGTCGATTACTGCGTTTGTATCTATCTCATCATTTGACGCTGTGGCCCAAAGTCGAGAGTTCATCATTTGAGGTGCAGACTTGTAGATGTAAGTTTGCTAGTGTAATCAGGACAGTTGGAACCTCATTAGCATATAGGTCTCTTACTAACCAGTTGGCACTTGACAGTGATCTTAACTCCTTTAAGTTGACATGTTTGGTCTAGATGCAATTTGTTTTGAGTTTAAAGTTTCAGTCCTCCTTTCCGCTTCTAGGAGAAAATAAGCAAGATTGTTCTTTCAGCAAACTTAAGATCCATGCTGGAAGAATCTCGCCAACGGTTTCAACGGTCTTTTCGTTGCTCAAAACTAGGTATATTATAAAACCTTGATTAAAGAATGTGGAAGCATCAGGATTCAGGGCCCAGGGGTGATCCTCCACATTTTGTTCCAACCTCCCTTATTACTGTTTAAAGCTCCTCAGCTACTTTATATTAGTGACTCAAATTTCGACATGAATTGGTAAATCACTAGACCGGTCCTAGTCTGCGTACGACTTCGGAATTATAGAGTTAATTTCTTTGGCTAGAAGAATAAGCAACTCAGCTTATTCTGTTATCTCCGCCTAGATTGCAATTTGCGAGGCAGTCACAAATTGATTAACCCTAAAAAATAGAATGATTAAGATCTCGAATCTCAAATCCTCAACAAAGCCTGCATCAGACTCTTTTATCTCACCTCCACCCACTTCACTGACCTCTGCCTTCTACCCCAGAGTTCCAGATCGATCATACCTGCCTATCTACTAATCTCTAGACACAAGATGAACTAATCATCCTCAGAAAGCAAGTAAACTATATTACGATAATAGCTACGCGTTATTGTGAAGATGGAATTGATCTTTATCTGTCAAAATTGATCGGTATAAAAGGCATCTTATCTCATACCATAATTCATTTTTGTTAAGTCAACATTATAAAGGTTCGGTCAAATAAAGGTCATTCTCATCTAAAGTTCTGTTTAACAGATATGACATAGCCCTGGAGTCAGGACTACTTCTGGAATGTTATATCCATAAATTGGACAACACGACACGTATTTGGGATATCTTATTCGTGGCCGATCCATTAATGTTTTTTCGTGTAACAAATGCGATTGGAGTTCTCAACTCATTCTTTCTATTCTTTTTCATTGGCGCAGTAAATTACAAAAATGCTAAAATTATAAAGCAGGCTATTATAAACATTTCATGAGCTCTTTTAGACTATAACACGGCGTTTATACTAGCTTAGGACAGATTCAAGAACTTAATATAGTAAATTGTTAGAAACAAATGAAAATCTGACATCTAGTTTCGTGAAGTAGGAAATAATGATCATCCGTATATTGAATAATGGTAAAGCTTATTTTTAGGACTGAAATTAGTAGGTAAAGTAGATAATAAGTTGATGATCCACTACTATTGGATGAACGTAATCTCAAGTCTAATATTTTGAACCATTTTTGCTGGCCAAATACTGCGCAAACGATAAATCTGTTTTAAGTTTCATTTTTCAACTTCAGTTAATTTTTTTTTATTTATTAAAATCCCTAACTATACTCTTCATTTTTGATCGGATTTAGAAAATTATTATATCCGATACTAGGTTCTTCGATTAAATGCTACAACTTTCGATAAATGACAAAATCATTAGAAGCACACATCATGTTCAGCCTTCTTTTGTACTTCAACCTACTTTCCTTGAGAGTTAGAAATGAAATGTTGGTGTTTTGCCTTTAAAAGGCGTTCATTTCAAAAAATTTCAATTCATATATCAATTTAGACTTGGTATGAATCATCATGGTGATGTAATTGAGGTTTTGAAGATAGTAATTCGGATTTTGAAGTTTTTGAGTATTGAAACTACCAATTTACCTCAATATTCCTGGTTAAGGTGTTTACAATTCCAAGGATTAGAAAAAAATATGCCTAGTTATCCTAGAAATGGAGTGTCTGATTTACAATGTAATACAATACGAAGATTGAAATTCTTTTTTCTTGAAGCAGTTGCCTAAATGTTACATTTGAAATTCAGCTCATCATTCATTCCTTGGCATTGAACATCTCTCTAAGCGACAAGGAATTGATCAGCTACTGATCGCTTTAAATTGAACCAAGGATTTTCTATGACTGTAACTAGCAAATCTACAGTTGTAATATAAAAGTTAGACAAATGCCTTTTTCGAGCTAGAATTTTGACAGGCTTTGAGTTTCGGTGTATAAAAGTGAGACCTGCCATTCAAGTTTCAACACAACTGAGATCTGGTTATTAATAGCTATTTTTTTGATTTGAACACACGAAGACAAATATAGAAAACGGTTATTATCCTTCAGCAAGGATTAGAACATAAGTCTCAACAAGAGGCTGTTACTTCAACATCTGTAGGAATACCATTTCCAGTTACAGTTTACAAGTTACGGCCCATCTTCCAACTCGTAAATACATACACAAGGAACTATTCGTATTTTGGAAGTAGTCAAGGCTGAGCTACAACCTGTACGTTTCAAATCTTGATAAGCCTTATAATTAGATTAATTAGTGGATGACCCCTATCATTGTCTATAATTAGTTCCTTTTTCTTGATCCAAATATGCATTGAAGAATTGTTAACACTGCCAATAAAAGTTCGAGGCCCACAGCAATCCATAAGAAAATATAGAAATAGGCATTACCAAAACTGGCTTTGATTCCCAGTGAGCTATAAACTTCATCATATTTGCCGATGATTGAACAATTTAGCTGAGTGATCAACGCTGCTGAGACAAGAAGTAGGATGGATCCCATTATACTGAGAAATGAATTAATCGTTGGAAATGCTCTAATTCTGTAACCGAACTTGAAAAACGTAAAAAAACTCAGAATCATGACTATACCTATAAAAGCAGCACTAATCATCATTAGGATGAAGCTAGCCAAATACTTTGCATTAATTTCTGATTTTGAAGATTCTTCCAGAGGACTATAGACCGTCACATCCAAAAGACTGTATCTGTCATCAACAAATGCTTCTTTCAAATCGCCATCAGTGACTCTTGAGTAATAGTCCTTTTGAAATTTAGCCACCGTATAACCTGATGGCTCGATCTGGAAACTTTCAGGGTCCCAATTCGAAGAGGCACTGCCAAAATATCCCAACCTGTAGTATCTATCTAGTCTAGAGCTTCTGATCCCCTCACTAAATGGTCGGTAGGTGTCATTCTGGAACACATTGGTAAAGTTGATGTTTCTGTAGTCAAACTGGATTGAGTAAAAATAGAAATTAGGAGAGTGAACCTGAGCTGAAAGTGAAGCTAATGGAAACGTGGTGAACAATAGGCCTACCAGTGAAAGTAGGAAAAGCAGAATTTTGAAGAGCATACTGTGCAGTGTGGCTGTGCAAGGTATTAGCAGAACTCTGCGGAACCTTGGCCTTATATACTCATCAGTTACAGCCCATTCCCCTGACAGGATCTCCGCAAAACAGCAACAACTGAACCCTTTGTTTACCTTTCGAGTCACGTTAAATGCGCCCTGACGAGATCTGTAAAAATGATCTGCGGTAGCTGACATAATCCCGATGACTTCAAAAAATTTTGGCTACCAAAAACTGCTAAGTCATTTCAGTATAATTGATAAAACTTGCTCTTGTGTCGATGTCTATTGCTACTTTGAAAGCTAGTCATAGTAACGGAGACGACTGGGTCCTACATATTGCCCCAGTGTCTAAACACGGGCTGGTTGCTTCCTTGTCCAATGGGACTATCAACGTGTATCCTCTTGGTGGAAATCCAGGCAGAGAGTTTGCCCCATTGAGATCATTCAAGGCACACAGTGGATCGATCAATGCTTTGAAAGTGATCAATGATGATCTTATAGCCACTGCAGCCGAAGATGGAATCAAGGTGTTTGATTTGAACGATCACAGTGGGAAACCTGTTCATGTTTTTACAAACCAGAGAGGTCTTCCCTTCTTATCACTTGATGTCAAAGGTGATTTAATCGCGGGCGGTACAGAGTTGAAAGCAGCCGATTCAGAGTTACTCGTATGGAACTTAAAGACTAAAGAGCTCGTGCGATCATTTGTGGACTCACACCATGACGATATCACAGACATCAAGTTTCATCCTACGAATGATAAATTCTTGTTGAGTGGATCTACTGATGGATATGTTAATGTTTATGATTTGGATATCGAGGAAGAAGATGACGCGTTACATCAAGTTATTAACTATTCATCTATACATTCAACTGGTTGGTTGTCACCAAATAGAATCTATACCTTGTCACATATGGAAACATTTGCCATTCATGAGTTGAACGACACTTCGGATGATCTGACTGAGCCTAAGCCATTGGACTTTGGAGATATAAGAGAAACTTGGGGCTGTGAATACGTGGTTGATATCTTCCCAGGATTCATTGCTGTTGGTGTGAACTCTAGATCATTGGCAAAGCTGTATCCTTTCCATAATGAAACTGTTGATTTGCAAAAGAGTATCAATTTGAATGGCGCTCATGGCGAGGAAGTCATCAGGGCTTTGTATATCCCACCAGGATCTGACTTGATATATACCGGTGGTGAGGATGGATGTTTAAAAGTCTGGAAGTCTGATGTTGAGCTAAATGCTCCAGTTAACTTCTTTGCTGCTGATGATGAAACAATGGCTGATGATGAAGAAAGTTTGGAGAAAGAGAGAAAGAAGAAGGAGAAGAAAGAGAAGAAGGAAAAGAAGGAAAAGAAGGAAAAGAAAGATGAAGAGAAAAAGGATAAGAAAGACAAGAAAGACAACAAGGATAAAAAAGACAAGAAAGACAAAAAGAAAAAGAACAAAGAACATAGATTCAAACCATACTAGAGCTTTTATTCTTGCCATGATGAAACAACCTTAGAGAGATAATGAAAGTCATTCTTTACTCATTTATCTATATTTATAATTTAGTGTCATCCTTGTCCCATACAAGCTAGAACATCCAAACACCATTATATATTTTCTTAGTATTTTATCGGATGAAACAGTTATTGATACTATTCGAAAAACGCAATCAGTTCATAGTATCTTCTGCTCTGTCTAAACTCTTCTGTTTCTTTGTTTTCTGCCCAGGGTCCAGAGGTTTGTGAGACAAACATTTTCTTAGCACCACCAATTCTCATCACGAAAGTTTTTAGAGGCTGATAAAAAAAAACTGAACTGTGTTTACATTAATCAAAGCCGACTATTACACCACAATGGCCCCACCAGCGAATGTCTACCAGCCAGGAACAGTGCTGACTGTGGGCTCGCACAAGGCGGTCGTGCAGAAGTATTTCTCGGAGGGTGGCTTTGCCCACGTTTACCAGGTGGAAATTAGTCCCGAGGAGAATGGCACCAAGGTTGCCTGTCTTAAAAGGGTGATTGTTCCGGACAAGATGAGCTTGAACAATCTCAGAGCTGAGGTTGATTCCATGAGAAGGTTATGTGGGAAACGCCATATTGTGTCGTACATTGACTCTCATGCCGCTAGAATGACGGATGGCTCTCATGGATATGAGGTGTTCGTTTTGATGGAATTGTGTGAGAATAAAGGGCTAATTGATTTCATGAACACTAGATTACAGAATAGATTGACAGAAGCCGAGGTTTTGAGAATCATGGGGGAAGTAACAGAAGGTGTTTGTGACTGTCATGCTTTGTCACCAGCCTTGGTTCATAGAGATATCAAAATTGAGAACGTTTTGATTTCAGGAAATGGTGACTACAAACTATGTGACTTCGGTTCAGCTTCATTGCCATTGAGACCCCCAAGAAATGCTGATGAGTTTGCAATCCTACAGAATGATGTTTTGAAAAACACGACACCTCAATATAGATCCCCTGAGATGTTGGATCTTTACAGAGGACTACCCATTGATGAGAAATCTGACGTGTGGGCACTTGGTGTGTTCTTATACAAGCTATGTTATTACACAACTCCGTTTGAAGCCAAGGGTGAGATTGCGATATTGCATGCAAAATTTGATTTCCCTGCTAGACCAGTTTATTCAGATAGAATGAAGAATTTAATAAGTGTTTTATTAAGAGAAGATCCACGTCGTCGTCCAAATTCATACCAAGTCTTAGAGGAAGTTTGTAAGATGAGAAACGTGCCTGTTCCAATTGAAGACTTTGTCAAGGCTAAACAAGCTAAAGCTCTTGCAGAAAGACAACCAAGGGCCCTTCCTCCACAGCCACCAAAACAGCAACAGCAACAGCAGCCGCAGCAGCCAATTCAGCCAGAATCTCAAGCACACAACCAACAGGTGCAAAATTTCCAAGCCCAACCAGTTGGTCAATATCAAAAGACTTGGCAAACACCAAACAACTTCGTTCCTGTTCCAAATTCAAAAGTTCATGTTCCTATCCAAAATGTTCCTATTTCAAGAGCCAAATATGGGTACAGTGACGTTCCTGCTACCTCAACAAACGATCTAAGTGCTTTGAATAATGATTCACAAAATTCTTATAACCAGAAGTTGAAAACATCTAAAACTGAACAATATCACAAGTTCGCAACCGATACTTCACAACCACCTCCAAAACCACCAAGACCAATTTCTATAGCATCCAACATCAACAATTTGAATAAATCAATGGGAAGTCTATCCTTAAACCAAAAGCCATTCAATCAAGCTCCTACAGTCCCCCCAAAGCCCAAACATCAGTATATTGATAGTGTTGTTCAGACAGATACAGGAAATAATGCCCAGAAAGCATCAGCTACAAAAGCACCCAAAGCCAGACCCCAGAGCATGTATGTCGTCTCTCCTGTTCAATCGCCATCCGTACCAGAAGCAAGTGTCACTGAAAATGGGACCGGTAATAGATTGAAAAGAATGATCTCCGGGATATCTAACAACAACAACGGCAATGTGAACTCACCAAAGGGCGATGATCACATTGAGAACAATATGGACTTTTTGAAAAACCTAGAGCAGCAAGATTCTGGTAAATCTTGGGTTCAACAGCATACAGGTGGCAGCTTGAGATCACTTCGTCGTATCAGCACAGGAGGCAAGAAGGTTAGTGGTTTGGTCCGTTCCTTTTCTGGAAAATTCAGTCGTCCGTCGTCAAGAAGCAGTTCCAGAACTTCATCAATTCATGAAAATTTTGAAATTCATACAAATCACACTGGCGCTTCATCTGGGAAATATGTAAGAACAGCAAGTTCTGGATCTATCGAAGAGGAAGAATTGAATTCATTGGAACCTAATCCTCTAACATTGACAAGATCTGCATCTATCCAAAGACGTGTCAAACAATTGATGAACAGATCGAATGATCCTCCAATTGTGAAAACTGCCAAAGGATATGGATACGAAACTTCTGATCCATCAGAACCAAATGTTGACAATGAAGGCTTCGTCAAACCTAAACTCTACAAGTCTGTGCAACCAAGTAAATTAAAAAGAAAACCGGTTCCAATCACTCCTCCTTCACTGTCATCACAGTCCACACCAAGCACTATCACTAAGACTCCCACTCAAAAAATAAGTGACCCTTCTCCACAGTCTACATTGAAGAAGAAACCTCCTCCAAAACCAAGAAAACCAGCACATCTAAGAAGTGCCAACGATTCCCAACCGTTGAACAGAGTGACCAGCATAGAGAGCGAGATCTCGGACTTCGATGAATGGGAAAAGAAGTTCAATGAGAAATATCCAACTGCTGTATAGATATGTAAATTTACTTCAAGTCATAAAATAAATTCAAAAATCGTAGAATAGTTATCAGTTTATGTCGAGTGCCCGTAACAAAAAAATTGATGTTTCGGGGGATGAGTCAAATCAGGTGAAAATTTCCATTTTTTCTCCAGTTACAACGAAATCGAAAGTCTCTTTCTCAATTGTTAGAAATGTTAGCCTCAGGAAGTTTCAGACGTTGTTTCTCCACCACCCAGTCCGTCGCTAAGACCTTAAAAATCGGTTTGATTCCAGGTGACGGTATCGGACATGAAGTCATTCCAGCTGGTCGTCAGGTCCTTGAATCATTATCTAAATCCCATGGTTTAGACTTTGAATTTGTTGAGTTGAAAGCTGGTTTCGAACACTTTAAACAAACAGGTACTGCTCTGCCTGAGGAAACAGTTGAGATTTTGAAGAACGAAACCGATGGTGCTTTATTCGGTGCCGTTTCTTCTCCATCCACTAAAGTTGAAGGTTACTCTTCTCCAATTGTTGCATTGAGAAAAAAATTGGGATTATACGCCAACGTTCGTCCTGTTAAATCAGTTGATGACGGTTCCTCAAGACCTGTTGATATGGTTATCGTCCGTGAAAACACCGAAGATTTGTACGTCAAAGAAGAAAGAATCTTCGAAAATGCTGATGGTACTAAGACTGCTGAAGCCATTAAAAGAATTACCGAATACGCATCTACCAGAATTGGTAAAATCGCTTTAGAAATTGCTCTTCAAAGACAAGCTCAAAGAGATTTGGGTGCTGCTTCTCTTCACAAATCACCAATCTTAACCATCACTCACAAATCTAACGTTTTGAGTGTTTCTGATGGTTTGTTCAGAGAAACCATTAGAAACTTCTACGAAGCCAACAAAGACAAATACTCATCTGTCTCATTACAAGAACAAATTGTTGACTCAATGGTCTACAGAATGTTCAGAGAACCAGAAATTTTCGATGTTGTTGTTGCTCCAAACTTATACGGTGATATCTTATCTGATGGTGCAGCAGCTTTAGTCGGTTCTTTAGGTGTTGTTCCAAGTGCCAACGTTGGTGAAAACTATGTCATTGGTGAACCATGTCACGGTTCTGCTCCAGATATCGAAGGTAAAGGTATTTCTAACCCAATTGCTACCATCAGATCAACTGCTTTGATGTTGGAATTCTTAGGTTACCCAAACCCAGCTGCTGATATCTACAAAGCCGTTGATGCTAACTTGGTCGAAAACGCCATCAAGACCCCAGATTTAGGTGGTAACTCTTCTACTCAACAAGTTGTTGATGACATTATTAGACGTTTATAGATCTATTTATGAATAAAAATGTTTTATGATTGGGATTGAAACTCTTAGTCGTCAAATCCTGTCCACTCTCCCTCCTCTTCGGATTGTAATGGAGAGTCATTATCTTCTTGGGCATCCTCAAGTTCCTTCTCTTCACCTTCCTCTTCTTCACCTTCCTCTTCTTCACCTTCTTCTTCTTCACCTTCTTCTTCTTCCTCTTCCTCTCCTTCGACATCACGAACGAACAATGCAGCGAAGAAACCAATACCACCGTCTTCTTTTGGATTAAATCTAATGCAACCACCAGCAAGTTCTTCAGCATCCTCGAAATCCTTTGCGAAGACTTCTGCACTACCTCGTCTAGGCCAGTCGGGTATTATTTCTGATCTTTTGGCCAATCTCCAACCAGCTTGTTTGATATCATGGTTAATCAACAGATCAGAGACAACATTTTCATTTTCTTGAGCATGTACTGAACAAGTTGAGTATATAACTCTTTTTGCGTTAGGAAAACTCAAAGCGTGTTTCATGATAGAAAATTGGAAAGATGATAATTTCAATAGTCTATTTTCATCATACTCCTGTTTAGCTGATCTGTCAAAAATACCACTTCCTGAACAAGATGGATCGACCAATAAAGCAGTGACTTGTGCATAATCATAAGGATCAGTAGATGTAAAATCGGCAACTGTTGGAGTGACACAGTTCAATGCGCCTGCAGTCTTTAACATCTTTTTCAAAATATTACCTCTCTTTGGGTCTCTTTCAAATGCAAAGACTGAATCTTTGGTGTTTTTCAATAGCATAGCTAAGTGTGTAGTTTTGTTTCCTGGAGCAGCACAGGCGTCAATAACAATGTCCTTTCCTGGTTTTGGGTTTAAAATGTATGCTGGGAATGCAGATGCTCTGTCCTGAATGATGATTTCACCAGTAGTGTAGCTTTTAAATGATGCAATTTTAGTTTTTGGGGATATACCAATCAAATTAGGGATAAATTCATCAATGTAGTAGTTCTTCTCTTGAATATCATCCACATTGTCGACTTTTTCGAATCCTTTCTTCTCTAGATCTTGAAGAACATCATCTAAAGTGGTCTTAATAGTATTGACTCTGATCCATCTGATAGGAGATGTTGATCCCCCTTCTTCATCTTCATCTTCTTCAATCAACTCTTTCAAATCTTGCACACCATATTTCAACTTCAACTTAGTGAATTCACTCATCAGTCTAGTCTTATGCTTCAACACTTGTTCTTTCAACTTGGATTTAGCCATATGTAGTCTCTGCTGCTTTGTCAACAAAAGATCATGGGCCATAATCACCAGCATATCTTCCCTTATGTTCTTTTCAAAGTCCAAGATCTTGGACTTGCGGATCACTTCCAACAAAAACTTCTTGTACTTCCACACAGACAAGGTCAAAGCGAAGATCTGCTTTGGATTCGTCTTGATCTTCTTCTGTTCTGCTGCTCTGAAGACTTGTCTCTTGAGCTCATTTTTGTCCGATAAGTTCAGGAACTTGGCTGCATCCCAGTAGACACTCATTATCCCTCAATATATAATCTCAGAGCTGGTCCAAAACAAACTCGTCCCTCACTACTAAGCTCATCTCATCTTCAGGAAAAAATTTATCATTCTGGTGGGGTGTATGGGTTTTTTTTATCTTTTTTTTAGTAGCGCCAAAACCAAAACAAAAACACAACTCACGCCAGCAAAAACCCGTCAAGAAAAGCGAAGGCGACAAAAGTTCCAATTTCTTTGTTAAATTCTTAGTCAATTGAGGATCTATTCTAACCGCTTGCATTCTTTAATAGGCTGGACCAACCATCTAATTTGGACTTTTCCTTGAAGCCGTATCGCATAAACAACTAAAAAATTCAAGTCACATCATGAGTGCTGAAATTAAACAAGAAACAGATCAGAAACGTACGATAGAAGAAGTCGAAAAAGAAGATGAGAATGGACACTATGACATTTCGGTGTATAACGACACAGAACTGAACGACAAGGCAAATATCGTTCCTCCAGTTGCACCAAAGATTAGCTATACCCCATTGAAAACAGGTTTATGTTACGATGTCAGAATGAGATACCATGCTAAAATTTTCACATCATACTTTGAGTACATTGACCCACATCCAGAAGATCCTAGAAGAATTTACAGAATTTATAAGATTTTGGTTGAGAATGGACTGGTTACGGATCCTGCCTTATCTGGTGTTGATGAAATTGGAGATTTGATGTTGAAAATTCCTGTTAGAGAAGCTTTAGATAGTGAGATCTTACTAGTACATACAAAAGAACATTTAGAATTTTTAGAATCAACAACAAAGATGACAAAGGAAAAATTAATGGAAGAAACGGAGAAAGGAGATTCAGTTTACTTCAACAATGACTCTTTCCTTGGTGCAAAACTAAGTTGTGGAGGATCAATTGAAGCTTGTAAAGCAGTGGTTGAAGGTAAAGTTAAAAATGCATTAGCAGTGGTCAGACCTCCTGGTCATCATGCTGAACCTGATGCACCTGGTGGTTTCTGTTTGTTTTCAAATGTTGCTGTTGCTGCTAAAAACATTTTGAAAAATTATCCTGAATCTGTCAAAAAAATTGTCATTCTTGATTGGGATGTTCATCATGGTAATGGTACACAGAAGGCATTTTATAATGACCCTAGAGTCCTATATATTTCATTGCATAGATATGAAGCTGGTAAATACTATCCAGGTACACTTGCAGGTGCGGCTGATCAAGTTGGTGAAGGTGAAGGTGAAGGTTCCAACGTTAACATTCCATGGCCAGTTGGTGGTATGACTGATGCAGATTATATTTATGCTTTTAACAGAGTTGTCATGCCTGTTTGTCATGAATTCGAACCAGATTTAGTCATTGTTTCTTCTGGGTTTGATGCTGCTGATGGTGATACTATTGGTCAATGTCATGTCACACCTGGTGCTTACGGTCACATGACTCATATGTTGAAGTCTCTAGCCAAAGGTAACTTGTGTGTTGTCTTGGAAGGAGGATATAATCTAGATTCTATAGCCGTTAGTGCTTTAGCTGTCACTAAAGTTTTGATTGGTGAGCCACCAGATGAATTAAAGACTAAAGTTCCTCGTAATGAGGCCATTAGAACCATTGATGAAGTTATTCAAGTTCAATCTAAATATTTCAAATCACTTAGAGCCAATGGCCATGCTGCTATTGATCATTCCTTGCCTGTGGGTCCAGGTAACAAATTGTTTGGATTGCAAGATGCCGTGAGAAGCCAACAGGCCAAGGTTTTATATGAAAAGCATAAGTTTATAAATCTTCCTATTATTTTAGAGAATTTCCAATCTGAAGATATCATTCTTGCAACTGAAGACATATATGAGAAAGAAACAGTTGTGATTGCTATCCATGATCCAGCTGAGATATGGGCAAAAACTGATCCAATTACTGGTTTGATTAATCCTGCAGAGACAGTTGTCATTGACTCTACCTTAAAACTTTTAAACTGGACAATAGAACAAAATTATGGATTTATCGACATTAACATCTCTGACTCTCTGAATGAGAATGGGTCAAATTATGACGACAGCACATCATCCTCTGAAGTTTTATTATACTTATGGGATAATTACATTCAATATTTTTTCAAAGCTCAGAAGATTGTCTTTGTTGGGTTCGGAAGCTCGTATGCTGGTGTTGTTCATTTATTAGGGCACAGAGAGATTCGCGCCAAATGTAAAGCTTCAATTTCATTTATAGATAGAGCACCATTGAAACCAATAGTACCACTTGTGGATGAAGCAATGACTGAATGGTTTTTCAAGAATTCATTGATTTTCAGTTCTAAAAATCACAGTTGTTGGGGTTTAGATGGTTCAGAAACGAAGAAACCAAGAAGAAAGTTTGGTAGAGTTTTGAAAACTGATAGTGATGGTCTTGATAACATTGTTGAGGAGAGATTTGAGGAAGCTACTGATTTCATTTTAGATTCGATAGAAGAGTTTGAAAGTAGCGATGAATGATATGTGTATTAACATGAGTATTGTCAATAATCGAAAAGTTCAAAAAACAATTAGAAGCGAGTTTAGTTCAACAAGCCCGTATCCAATTGAAGTTTTCGTACACGTATCACAAAATTGAACATCTCGTGTGAGACATTTGCTGGTCAGTTTTAGTGCCATTCTCTTCCGAACACATTCACTAGCCACAACAGGTGACCAGGACCCAGGACGGCATGCTCAACTAGGATTCAAGTCTCAGGGACTAAGGAATGAAAAACTCAAAATGCTAACGATGCGTCCATATGCAGGCTTTTGAAATTGAATCGCACATCCTTGTACAGCCGCATCTATGCGCTTCGCAGATCTTCTTAAATCCTAATTCGTAATTCGTAACGGCTCGCTTACATCATGCAACTGTCAAGAGTTATCTTCGCGAATAACCAATCAGTTGAAAAACTATGGGCTTTTGAGACTCGAGAGTAACTCTTGGTCACAAGAGCCACATAGTCCTACATTGTTTTTCATAATTCAAAATACATCAAATTGCAATCGTTTCATCACTAGGTAATCACTTGATCGGCATTTAGAGTACTTAATCAAGCATCTCATATATTTTCAGAGCTCTTTCTGTCACATCTGCCTTCACGAAAATTTTATTAGAAAAAAATTTAGCGATGAGGTTCAAATTTATTTAAATCATCGCACAACAAATCAGGTCAGATAATGGTGGCTAGAAAACTTAAGGGGCAATCAAAACCGAAGGGCAAGGGCAGCAGGCTTCAGCAATCACTTGCGAGACATCAGAGCATTGAATCAAACAAGGCACAAATTGCGAAAAGAGCAGAAGCTATCACTAAGAAGAACGAATCTAAGAAATCAGATAAAAAGAAGACAACAGATGAGAAAGCATTACTTGTGAAGCCATTTATCCCATTTCAACCAGAAGACAAAGTAATGCTAGTCGGGGAAGGAGATTTCTCTTATGCTTTGAGTATTGTAAATGAAGGATATATCAAACCTGAGAATCTTATAGTTACGAGTTATGATAACTCCATAGAGGAACTTCAAGGTAAATATCCGACAACTTTTGCCAAAAATTATGAACAATTAGTTAATAAGTTGAAAGTTAAAGTGTTTTTGGGAATTGATGGTACTCAACTGTTGAAAAGTTTTAAGATCAATAATAAGGAGAAATTCATCAAGGCGTTTGGAACTGATCATATCGATAACATCTTGTTTAATTTCCCACATACTGGTAAAAACATAAAGGATCAAGACAGAAATATCAGAGATCATCAATTGCTCGTCTTGGGATATTTCAAATCATGTCAGGACTTATTCAAAGTTGCTCAATTGCCTACTAATAACAAACTTAATGAAGTTAACATTTTAACACAAGAAAAAAAAGACCCAAAGATTATACTGACAGTTTTTGAAGGTCTGCCATATGATTCATGGAACATCAAAATGCTATCGAAATCCTTGGGTTTAAAAGTTGAAAGATCAAGTGCTTTTGTATGGGATGCATTTCCAGGATATCACCATAGAAGAACAAACAGTGAATGGAATACAACTAAGGAAGCATCTACAAGAAAGGCAAGAATTTATGTGTTTGAAAAGTATAAAAGAGATCCTGCAAAAAAGAAGAAGAGTGAAGATGATGATACTGACGGCGAGTAAATTTAGATAGATTATGCATTAAATTTGAGTCAAATAAACGTGTAAAAAGTTTCAACTCATGTTGGGAACATCCTTACCATGTCTTTGATTTCAAAAACTTCCAATGTAATAGGATCCTGGATATTTTTCTGATCCAAATCAGTGACAGACTCACTATACTTTATCAGTTTGACCTGATCGAAAATATTTCCATTTGGTAACTTCACAGGATTATCAAACAAAAACGACTTAACATTGTGAGAATACGGCAGTTGTTCACCTAAATTATTCAACTCTAGTGAACATACTGGGCAGTTGTTTGTTCTGGAGTCATTGTATCGTGACTTTTCTGTCGGTTCCATCTTTTGTTTCAATAAAGCTTCAAAATTCAAGTCTTCTTTTCTCGTAGAAGCACATTTACAGGATTTCGTCTTGAGGGCAGATATACCCAACGATAAATAGACGAGAAGTGGGTCATGTTGTGGGATTCCATAAATTTTGTAGTATATCTCCAAAAAGAGATCGTTTAGGAACCCATACCTGTCATCTGATAACAAATTGGCATATTTTTTAAATTTTGGTTCACTTAGTGGGATGGGGCCACCATCAAGCATCAACAAACCAGCACCAAGTCTAATTTCGTTGAAGTTGGATTTTGTGAATTGTTTCAAATGGGAGTGGAAGATATTAACAGCATTAGAAATCTCACCTAGCTTAATAAACTCAATAAACTCTTGAAATCTAGTTTGGAATTCTAAGCTAGACCTTGTCTTCTTCAAATAACTTTTATTCTCTTGAATCCAACTGATCAATGGGGTTAGGTCATGTTCGTGTAATATGGAGTTGGAGATTGTATTAGAACTTAAGATCACATCAGCGTCAATCAATTTCTCAAACTGTAACTCTTTCAAAAGCTTCAAACCAGGATTCAAATCATTTGAATTGTTATTTCTTAAAAGATAGTCCACAATCAACAGGTTAGTTTGGTCTCTGTACCAGTTCAATAGCCTGTCTCTGTTCAAATCGTTGTTGAGAGACCCTTTATCACCAATGGATTCTTTGATCTGTTTCAACTCGTTCAATTTCTCAACTCTTGCTGTAAGCCGTTCTTTCAACTTCTCCTCCATCTCATACCTAATAGCCACTCTCTTCTCATACTGCTTTACTGAGGTAATCACCTGTTGTAACCTCGCCTTCCGTGCCTTCTTATCACTGATCTTGTTTGCCTCTTTGGTCAGCTCTTCCAGTTTCCGGAACTGTTTCTCGTCCAGTCTCTGGATCTCCTTGATGTTCTTCTTGAGCAGCTCGTAGGGCACCCTGAACATAGCCCCCTGTGTCTTGAGGTGAAAGTCCACCGACGGATCGTTGAGAGACATTGCCTTTAATAACTAGTACTGGTACTAAATACTATCACACTCCCTTAATATTTCTGACACATTTCCACCATACTCAAATGACAGATTTTTACGTTAGCGAGATCCGAGGATTGATTACCTCATCAACACCCCGGAATATCGGCCTTAATTTTCCGAGTTTTTCGTGATCAAAAAAAAATTCGGTTCCGAGTTGAAAGGACTTGATTTAATAGGCAAAAAAAATAAAAAAAAAAGCCTGAACTTGGGAATCCAAACAACCCACCAGCTGCCTTCCACAATGCTTAGAACCAAGGTCTCCCAAACCGCTAGAAGAACATTCGCCACCGTCAACGAAAACCTGCTCCCAAAGAAATACGGGGGCAAGTACACCGTTACCTTGTTGCCTGGTGATGGTATTGGTAAGGAAGTCACTGATTCAGTTGTTGAGATCTTCAAAGCTGAACAAGTTCCTATCGAATGGGAAACCGTCGAAGTCACCGGTGACTCCAAGCAAGGTGTCAAGGAAGCTGTCGAATCCTTGAAGAGAAACAAGATTGGTTTGAAAGGTATCTGGAAAACTGAAGTTTCCCAATCCGGCCAAGGTTCCTTAAACGTTGCCTTAAGAAAAGAATTAGACATCTACGCTTCTTTAACTTTGATTAAGAACATTCCAGGTGTCAAATCCAGATTAGACGGAATTGATTTAGTCTTGATCAGAGAAAACACTGAAGGTGAATACTCTGGTTTAGAACACGAATCTGTCCCAGGTGTTGTTGAATCTTTGAAAATCGTCACTGCTAAAAAATCTGAAAGAATTGCTAAATTCGCTTTCGACTTTGCTAAGAAGAACGGTAGAAAAGAAGTTACTGCTGTCCACAAAGCTAACATCATGAAATTAGCTGACGGTTTATTCAGACAAACTGTTAAATCCGTTGGTGCTGAATTATACCCAGACATCACTGTTAAAGATATCATTGTTGACAACGCTTCCATGCAAGCCGCTTCAAACCCACAACAATTCGACGTCTTGGTCACTCCTAACTTATACGGTGCCATCTTATCCAACATCGGTACCGGTTTAGTCGGTGGTCCAGGTTTAGTTCCAGGTGCCAACTACGGTAGAGAATATGCTGTTTTCGAACCAGGTTCCAGACACGTCGGTTTAGACTTGAAAGGTAAAGGTATTGCCAACCCAACTGCCATCATCTTGTCATCTGTCTTGATGTTGAGACACTTAGGTCTTGATTCAAGTGCTGACAGAATCTCTGATGCTGTCTACAAAGTCATCAAAGACGGTAAGACCACCACCCAAGATATCGGTGGTTCCGCTTCCACCAAAGAGTTCACTGCTGCCATCATCCAGGAATTGCAAAACTCAGCCTAGAGGGTTATAAAACGAGTTATTTTATAGATCATTTTAATGAAACGAATTTGTACTAGAGAAAAAAAAAAACCGGAATGTATGGGTGTGTAGTTTTTCACTTTAATTATCAACAAGATCGAGATGAGCTTTTAAGCGAGACTTATTGACACACCTAAAACTGAGATGACACTCAAGAAAGCCTACGGAAACCTCCATCAGCAGCTGCTTATCAACGTTAAGGCATCCACCAAGAAACAAAACGCACAGGAACTTCAAAAGAAGATTGCACTATTGAAATATCAGAAAACCAACGCTCTTAGAAGTAATGATCCTTCCAAAATTTTGGGCATTGACAAAGAATTAGCACAGTTGGAGAAAAGTACACAAGATCCAGATGTTGAACTTGAGTCCAGTCTGATTGAAGGTTTGAAACTTAAAAGCTCGGAAGATTCAGAACATAGCACCCGTCATATCAATGATATTGCCAATTTTCTATCTTTCCAAAGAACGTACCAGGAACTTATCGAGAGATACAACCCAGGTTTGAGAATGACACAGGAGGATAAGATCAGAAAAACTGCACACAAGGTTGGGTTCGAGTTACCTGAAGATTTCAACAAACAATAGTAGCGTGAATGCCACACCTTGTATATATCAATCAAATTCACATATGCAATCTGAAATAGCACCATTGTGTAAACCAGTTAATAGAGCCACTGTGGGAATGGGAGATAATTGAAATTGACAGCTTCCAAACAAAAATAAATTGCGCTTTAAATTTATAAGCGACACATTTCCAGGGAATCCTACCCCAAACTGTGGTTCCTAAACTAAAAACAATTTCAATTCTTTTAGATTTGAACAGTAAAAGCCCATCCCATAATGTCCCAATACTCCTTCTCCAAAGACATTACCCCAACCCCATTCAAGGACACTGAACTTTTGAAACCAATCAAAGTCGGTACTTCTCAGCTACAAAACAGAGTTGTTCTTGCACCTTTAACAAGAAATAGAAACACCAATTATATCCCAAATTCCGAACTCTTAAGTGAATACTATGGCCAAAGAGCCCAAAGACCAGGTACTTTATTGATCACTGAAGCGACTTTTATCAGTCCGCAAGCTGCTGGTTACATTTCTGCCCCAGGGATCTGGTCCAAAGATCAAGTTGAGGCTTGGAAGCCAGTTGTTCAAAAAGTTCATGATGCTAAATCGTTTATCTATCATCAACTATGGGCCGTTGGTCGAGCATCTCGTCCACAGTTCTTAGCTGAAGCAGGTCACAAATTTACAGCTCCTTCAGTCATTTATTTGAATGAAGACTCTGAAAAGTTGGCTATTGAGAGTAATAACCCATTACAAGCATTAACTATCCCAGAGATCAAACAGTTCGTTAAAGATTATGCCATTGCTGCTAAAAATTCAATTGAATCTGGTGCAGATGGTGTTGAGCTTCATGCTGCTAATGGATATTTACCAAATCAATTCATTGATCCTAAGTCAAACAACAGAATTGATGAGTATGGTGGGTCCATTGAAAACAGGGCAAGATTTCTTTTTGAGGTGGTGGATGCTTTAATAGATGCGATTGGTGCTGAGAAAGTCGGTGTTAGATTGTCCCCATTTGGTGAATTTGGGAACATGACTGGTTATAGCAAAAAATTGATCAAAGATTATGAGTATATTTACAATGAATTAGAGAAAAGAGCCGAAGCAGGAAATAGATTAGCTTTTATTCATGTCGTTGAGGCCAGATTCCCTGACAATGTGACTGCTTTAGATGAGAAAACGTTGCCAGAAGATCAGACTAACGACAACATTTACAAAATTTGGAAAGGTATTGTTATCAGAGCTGGTGATTATGCTTCCCGTCCTGATCTGATCAAAAATGATATTGCTAATGATAGAACTCTTATCGCTTTTGGTCGTCATTTTATTTCTAACCCTGATTTAGTTGACAGATTAGAAGAAGGTCTACCATTGACTGAGTACAACCGTGGAAGTTTCTATTTGCAAACTGCTGAAGGTTACACTGATTATCCAAACTATAAAGATCAAATTTAGAATCTAGAAAAATAACAAAAATTGAACCATTTTATTCAAAATGAAAGTTTTGACTGTTTTTTGCCCTTGGTAGTTTCTGATTTTTCCAATTTACGTTTCTTTGTCTCCTGTTTCTTATCATATTTCTCCAATTGTTCTTTTCTTTCTTTTGCTCCCAATTTATTCAATTCTTCACTTTTGCTAATAAACTCTTCATCTTCTTTGCTTTTGCCAGTTAAAGATTCCAAAAGTTTGATTTCTTCACCCCAAATATGTTCATCTTTACCAACTGGTGTTTCTAAAACAATAGGAATGTTTTCCAATCTTGGTGAATTTGCAATAACCCTAAATACTTCCAATCCCAAAAATCCATAACCTAATCTCTGGTGAAGATCTCTATTGGCACCCAATGGGGCTTTAGAATCGTTCAAATGGATTGCTGATAAATACTCTTTACCAACGATAGAATCAAAATCATCAAAAAATTTGTTAAAATCTTCTTCGGTTCTGATATCGTACCCAGCAGCAAATGTATGACAAGTATCAATACAAACACCGACTCTGGATTTGTCTTCCACTAAATCAATAACATCCTTCAAATCCTGTAAGTTCGATCCGATTAAATTCCCATGTCCTGCCATGTTTTCGATAACAATCTTGACACTAGAAGTTTCCTTAATGGCATTATTTATATTCTTAGCCAATTTCTTAATTGCTTCAGCATGATCGCCATCTAAACTTGAACCAGGATGGAAATTATATAAACCAATTCCCAATTGTTCACATCTTTGTAAATCATCTAAGAATCCACCATATGCTTTCTCTTCCTTTTCTTTGTCTGGATTGGCTAAATTAATGAAATATGAACCATGAGGCAGAACATCTGTCTTTGGATCATATCCATGAAGTTCACAAAGTCTTTTGAATTCACTTGCTTCCTTTTCTGTGATCTTTGGTGATTCCCATTTTCTAGGACTCTTCAAGAATAAAGCAAAACTGTTAGCCCTTAGAATCGAAAAGTTAGTCATTGTACTCGTACACTTTAACGCAGACCGGTTGATACTCACCCTATACTTATGGCATTCAACACTGAGTTTGAAACCCCTGCGATAGCTGTGTTAGTAAGTTGATGCTTCTATTCTCTTTCGTCGATGTATACTTGCCTCCAGCTGCTCCAACGTGAGCACCGAATTTATATTTCAAGCCAGTGACTTTGGTGAATTCGATCTTTGGTGATTTCTTTCTGTTTTTGAGAAAGTTAGTGGTTGTATTAGATGCTGATGTGTTAGTCGTGACTTACGGTGGCATGCTTTGTTCTCTCAGTCAATGTACTAGTGACTCTTTTGGGACTTAATTATTCGCGTTGGGAATTTTATACGCGATGAGCCTTTAAGAAATCATTAACGTTTAAGATCTCATGATTTATTTACAGAGCAGTATAACCTCAAACTAACATGCTATTAATACAACTAATATACACAGGATTATCTTCTTTTGGTCTTTTTTCCAGCTTTTCTTGCCGCATCTTCAGCTTTTCTCTTTTTCTTAGCAGCTTCAATTTGAGCTGGAGTTTTTGGAGCAGCTTTAAAGAAACCGTCTAATCTTCCTTGAGTACTAGTTTTCAAACCTTTTTGCAGTCTTTTTATTCCCGCCCTGACTCTTTCTTCAGAAAAACCTTTCTCTTTGACCATGAAATCAATCAATTCTTGCTCTTGTGGTTCTTTCCATTTCAAT
Source organism: Gotozyma siamensis (assembly GCA_030579035.1). Classification (NCBI taxonomy): domain Eukaryota; kingdom Fungi; phylum Ascomycota; class Saccharomycetes; order Phaffomycetales; family Phaffomycetaceae; genus Gotozyma; species Gotozyma siamensis. The sequence continues at coordinate 204,334 of JAKTZZ010000011.1, forward strand.
TCAACGTCTTTACCATCAATCACATCTGGATTCAAAAACAACTCTCTAGCTTTCTCATATGGCCAATCTTCGGGCACTTGATATTTGCAACTTGGAGTTTCTTCAATGTATTTGATAATGTTTTCGATGGTCCCATGTTCTTTGATTAATTTTAATGCAGTGACTGGACCAATACCTCTGATAGATTCACAGTAATCACATCCTAACAGGATACCTAAGTCAACAAACTGTTTTTGATCCATTTCTAATCCTTCAAAAACTTTAGCAATATCGATTTCTTGAATTGGTTCTTTTCTTTGTTCAGAAAATGTCAAATGTCTTAATAAAAATGGAGTTTTGTAACATAATGTATCCATATCTTCAGAAGCTGCGGCGTAAACTTTACCAACCTTAGCCAATTCGGCACATTGTGCCTCTGCTTCACACGGTGCTTCAACAATTGGGATACCCATTAATCTTAACAATTTCTTAGCTTCTTCATTCTGTTCTCTGGTGACTCTCACGGTTCTTCTTTGGAATTTTGCGATTTCTTCAGCAGTACCAGTTTCCTTCAAAGCTTCAGCTGATTTCTCAGCCTCTTCTTTACGAACTGTTCTCTTAGCCAATTCACCACCTTTCATATCTGGAGGTTTACCATCAAAAACATATACTGGTTTGATAGAGTAATCAACAAGTCTCAAAGTTCTGTAGAACATACCCATCAAGTGCGAGGTAGTTTCACCATCCTCATTGGCTAACTGTTGTCCATCTTGTTGTCTCACAGCAATCAGGAACTGGTACAAACACATAGAGGCATCGATTGCAACTTTTCTGCCAAAGAACGTCTTAATATCGCTGTGCTTGGAGGCCAATGGGGCCTGATCCGTCAGCAGCTTGTTCAATCCTGAAAATGTTAGTATTCTAACACTCCACATCAACAGACAACCCTCACATACCTTTAATACCCATCACTAAAGCTCTCTCTGATGTTGTTTAAAGACGCGTTTCTCTTCACTAAAATTCGCGTTTTCGAATAATTTCTACTCTAGTCACGTGACACAAAACAGATCAAACGGTTTGTTCCGATGGCCTTGTCGATATTTTTTTTTTTGTTTTTTTGACTCCTACAAAAATTTGTTGTTGTTAAAGAAGCAGAAAAACAGCTGAATTGACTGGGCCTTCCCATCTCTGACAATTGACACGTGACAACTGAACACAATGTTCGGCAGACCAGGAACATCGAGTGGCTTTGGAGGTTTCGGCACGTCCAACACCGGATCAACTTTCGGTTCCACAAACAACAATGCCTTTGGAGCATCCTCTTCCAACACAGGGAACAGTATCTTTGGCAGCAACAACAACACTGCATCCACAGGGACAAGCGCATTTGGGGGCTCTAACACCGGTGCGTTCGGTGCTAAACCAGCTGGTATGTTTGGATCCTCAACCCAACCTGCTTCCACATCTGCATTTGGCTCATCTTTTGGTTCCAACAACACAACTGCAAACTCTGGAGGAATCTTCGGTGCTAAGCCAGCGACTTCTGGATTCGGAGCAACAGGAACCACATCAACGTTTGGTGCATCAAATACCAACACATCTCCCTTTGGATCAAGTAACACCAACACAGGGTTCGGTGGAATGAATAACACCCAACAAGGCCAAGGTACTGCAATTAAACCATTCACTCAATTCATCGAGAAGGATAGTACTTCAGGAACAAACTATTATGAAACAATCTCATGTATGCCAGAATACAGAAATTATTCTACTGAAGAATTAAGAGCCCAAGATTATGAACAAGGGAGAAGATATGGTAACGGTCAACAACAACAAGGTACTGGATTTGGTGCAACTACCACAACATCACCATTTGGTGCTTCTTCTAATACTGGATTTGGAGCCAATAATAATAACACATCTGGTGGGTTGTTTGGATCTAATAACAACACCACTGGTGCATTTGGATCAACAAACAGTAATTCTGGTGGTTTATTTGGTTCCAATAACAACAACAATACAACATCTGCATTTGGATCAAACAATAATACAGGATTTGGCTCTACTTTTGGAGCAAACAAACCAGCCACAACTGGATTTGGTAGTACCGGTACAACAGGCGGTGGGTTGTTTGGTAACAACACAATGAATCAATCAACATCTCCATTTGGTGCTAATAACAACAGCACAAGTGGAGGACTGTTTGGATCCACCAATAACAATCAATCCACAGGTGCTTTTGGTGCTTCTAATAATACTGGTGGTGGGTTATTTGGTAGTAATAACAGTGGATTTGGTCAACAACAACAATCAACATCACCATTCGGTGCTAATAACAATCAACAATCTACTGGATTTGGTGGTGGTGCATTTGGTGCCAATAACAATAACAATACTGGTGGTGGACTGTTTGGTGCCAACAACAACAATAATAATGCAACCAGTGGTGGAATGTTTGGCAATCCTTCAACTCCAGCTTCAAATTCAACCACTGGCGGTTTATTCGGTGCTAAGCCAGCAGGAACTACAGGTGGTGGATTGTTTGGTAATAACTCCCAACAAAACACTTTAGGTGGTAACAATAACACTGGTGGATTATTTGGTGCTAAACCGGCAACCACCACTGGATTTGGCGCAACTAATACCACAGGAGGAGGTCTGTTTGGTAACAACAACAATAATACCGCTACTTCAGGAGGATTTGGCTCTACAAATAATTCTACTGGTGGATTATTCGGTGCTAAGCCAGCTGCTACCACTGGTGGTGGATTATTTGGTAACAACAATGCCAACACTAATCAAACTGGAGGTGGGTTGTTTGGTAATAACAACAACACTGCAAATACTGGTGGATTTGGTGCTAACAATAATACCACAAGTGGTGGATTATTTGGTGCAAAACCAGCCGCAACAACTGGTGGCGGTCTCTTTGGAAGTAATAACACCGCTTCAAATACCACAGGAGGTGGATTATTTGGTGCTAACAATAATACTACAAACACTACAGGTGGTGGGTTATTCGGTGGTAACAACAATACTACAAACACTACAGGTGGTGGTCTATTTGGTAACACCAATAATAACACTGCCGGTACCACCACAGGCGGTGGCCTATTCGGTAACAACAATGCTAATACTTCCACCACTACTGGTGGTTTGTTTGGTGGGAACAACAACACTTCTACTTCAGGTGGTCTATTTGGTGCCAAGCCAGCTACTACTACAACTGGTGGTGGATTATTTGGTAACAACAATAACAACACTGGTAACACCACTAACTCATTATTCTCACAACAACAGCAACAACCATTACAATTACAACAGCAACAACAACTTGGAAATGGTCAACCTGGTCAATCATCCTATCAATTTGTTGCAACCATTGATTCAAACCCATATGGTAACAATCCATTGTTTAACAATGGTAACGCAGGCAATGTTGTTACTACTCAAGTCAGAGTTGAACCATTGGCTAAACCTATTAACAATAAACCAAAACAACAAAACATTTCAAGTGCTTATAGACTTGCGCCAAAACCATTGTTCGTTGCCAGAAACTCAAACACCTCATCATCTTCATCATCAAGTACCTCTTATTCCAATACACCAATTCTCAATGCTCATATATCACTAAAATTATCAGATTCTGAATCCAAGGCTAAATTACTCAATAACTTGACAGATGATGCTATATTAGCCAGTGAAATTTTCACTCCAAGAACCAATTATAAGAGTTTAACCATTGAGAGAAAAAATAATGCAATTACGGAAAGTATTGAACAGAATAATACTTTAACACAAAATGAACACACACCTGCAAAGATCTTAAACTTCACACCAGAAAGCAAGCACGAAAGTGCCGACAAGAGTTTATTCTTAACGGAATCGAAAAAATCCGAACCGGTGGATAAAGACATCACTGTAAAAGTTCCAATTTCTAAAACTAACGGAACGGTTAAAACTAAGCCTTCCACAAGATTAGAAGATGATGTTTATGTCGATGAAGATGGATATTGGATCTCACCAAGTTTGGAAGAGTTGGAACAGTTATCATTGTTGGAACTACGTAAAGTTTCAGGATTGACAGTTGGTCGTAAAGGCCACGGTAAAATTGAATTTTTACAAGATGTTGATTTGACAACCGTTGGTTCTATTAATTTGATTGCTGGTGGATTGATTGTATTCTTGAACCATTCATGTATTGTTTATCCAGACGACTCTGTCACTAAACCAACCAAGATTGGTGAAGGATTGAACTTACCTGCAAGAATTACAATAGAAGGCTGTTATCCAATCGCCAAAGATACGAACCAGCCGATCAAGGATGTGTCTCACGGATTGTACAAGAAACATTTGAGAAGACTACAAAGCATGGAAGGCACGCACTTCGTGTCATTCGATGCGAAGACCGGTGACTGGACCTTCACCATTGACAGCACAGTTTAATGAATTATTTAATTAAATCTCTATTTGCATCTCATCTCTCATCTCCCAATCTGTATAATAATGGAATAAACGATAAACAATCCCGACATTGAGTGCTTTTTTTTCAACCCCAATTACGTAACTTTTCGCCCAAAACGGGCCGGCATCTTCGCACCGGCCGCGAAAATTGCCTGTTTCGGGCTGCTGATTTCCCCATTGGGCGATTTTGCCAGCCATGATTTACTTTTTTTTTTTGCAAAAAGGAATTTTTTCACATTGATTTGGTTGAGAAAATTTGAACGAATAAAAATTAGATAAATTTTTTGAATTCTTTCTTTCTTTTGTTAGCATTCACAAATTATCCCATAATCTATCAAAGTGAGTATTAATTGGTTTCAAGTGCAATTCTATCCAAAGAGAGGTGTACTAACAACGAGCTTCAGAATGTTGCCAGCTGGTGTTATTTTAGTCTTCGTCTTAATTTTCTTAATCGGTAAGTTGTTTATATTGAAGAGTTAAGAGTTGTTTGTGAAGAACTTGAAGGTTAATTGGAGGGTTTTTTTTTTCTATTCAATGTCTATGAATTTGAGCTCTCCATGTCTTTCCCTATCAACGACTCTTTCTTTTCTTCAAGGAAGTTGTTTCCAATGATGTTAATTCTCCCCAGTTTACTAACATATAATGTTTCCAGGTTGTGCCGTCTTTGCCACTATTGTTTACAGATGGAACACCAAGAGAAGAGCCGCTTTACAACAATTCTAAGTGCTTTTTGAAAGCTACAGGTTTCTAAATTAATGAACCACAAGCGTATCCTTTATTTGTTGTTTTTGGAAACCTGAATATTCTTTATCATTGTTGGTTTATTGGTTTTATCATTTCTATTATTTTTCGAATAGATGTCGTCTATATTGGCTCTTTTTATCTTTTAATACCAGAGGAAGTCTTTTCTACTTATGTGTACTTGAATATACTACGGGTGGGTTTGGCTTTTTTAACCAGAATTGTAGACATCAAATCCAAACTTCTCACATGAGTCAAATTTTTTTTCCCACTCAGCTTTATCTTTCAATCTTTCAGGTAAAATCGGTTTGTTTTTTTGTTTTGATTTTTGCGGAAAAATTGGCGAAATTGCTGCAGCCACTTGCCGAATGGCGTTGCACTTTTTCCCGACGCGTTCCGATTGGGCGCTACGAGCTGCGCAAATTGCGCAAATTGGGAAATCGTTGAAATTTCCTAAAAAAACACTTTTTCCCTTTTCGAAAACTTGTTTACACCACCGGCTCATAACAAAACAAGACAGGAAAACAGTGAGTACAAACAGGAATCCGGGAGCGCAATTGCAAAAAGGGGGACCCACTGCACAACCGTCCCGGCAGCGAGAGGGTGTCCACGGGGTGTCCGGGTGTGTGCGATACAGCAGCTGCCGGCGAGGGGCTGAGAAAACGGGCTCTTTGTGTGGAATATCACCAAAAGACCAAAAGGGGCCTTATGCCTCTTTGGGAACGCTGGATTAGGAAGGTGGACTTGACTTGACACAAAAGCCTATTGTTAAAGACTGGCCGCGCAATGTTCTTGACACGGCCCCCCTGAGCAGTTACTGGCACCACAAAGAGAGGACACACCGTGATTTTGGGACGTGAGAAGTTTGCAAGAGTGGCTCCCCGTTAACCTCCTTAGTTTTTTTTTTTTTTTTTTTTTGATTTCGAGTACTAACAACGTGATTCAGATCTCATAATGTCCGGATTAGCTGATAACAAACTAGAGACAGAACACCAAGACGAGTTAGTGGACGCTGCTTCCAACTTGCAAAATAACCAAGGTGCTGATTTGGATGACGATGATGACAAAAACACCTCTGTTAGAGAAAGAAGAAAAATTGAAATTAGATTCATTCAAGATAAATCAAGAAGACATATCACTTTCTCCAAGAGAAAAGCTGGTATCATGAAAAAGGCTTACGAACTTTCAGTCTTGACTGGTACCCAGGTCTTGTTGTTGGTTGTTTCCGAAACAGGTTTAGTTTACACTTTCACAACTCCAAAATTACAACCTTTAGTCACCAAACCTGAAGGTAAGAATTTGATTCAAGCTTGTTTGAACGCACCAGAAGATTCAGGTGATGACGAAGAAGGTTCAACCCCAACAAACACTCAATCAATCCAACAACCTCCTCAGCAACCTCAACAGGTTCCACAACAACAACAAGGTCAACCTCAACAGTCTGGAACTGCTTACCAACAACAACCAAACTTAGGTCAATTACCAACTAACTCTGGTTACTTGGCCGAACAAGCTGCTGTTTACCAAACCTACTTTGGAGGAATCAACAATCAACAAGGACAATACTAGGAGTTGTGTATTCTCTAGTATTTCTTTATTTTTTTTTTTCTCTTTTTAATATGATTGTTATTTAATTTAAATGTTGGTTTTACAAAAATTACGGGGGTTTATTTCTATTTTTACGTTATTATTTTTTGAATGTGGTGTTGAAGAAGGCCCTTTTTGTTGGTCTTGTGTATTTTAATTGTCTTTGGGATTCTTTCGAGTATCTTCAGAGTTATGAAGATGCTAATATGTCTTGATTGGAGAGAGATTTGGTGGTACTTTTTTTCCTTCCTACCTGAATGAACCAGTCTTGCTGGACTTCAAGCTCGTCAGTCACTGTTAGTATCTTCTATTCTTTTTTGGAGTAAAGTTGTGATTTTTTTATTTGGTCTTTCTATATACGATTAGTTATGTGTATATCTTTTACAATAAGTTAAAATGAAAAAATGACATTTTCGTAATATTGTTTATTGTACAATGGACTAATTGCCCTCCTCTTTAGGCTCTTCATCTTTCTGTTCTTCTCCTTCTTTAACTTCTTCAGTTTCTTTCTTCTCTTCCTCTATTTTCACTTCTTCTTTTAACTCACCATTTTCTCCGGTTGCTTCTTCTGTAACTTCTTCAGGAACCTCTTCTACCTTGACAGGTTCCTTGTATGACCAATTCTCATCAATCTCAATCTCAACATTAAATAAATCTTTTGTGAAAGCGTCTAATTTCTGTCTTAATTTAACAATTTCTCTGCGATTATCCCAGATGGGTTGTTTCAAAATACTGAATAATATCTTATTGATCCCGAAATGTTTAACCAAAGACACTGGTGGAGCTTCGTCATCATTGAAGAACGTATCTAGTAAAGCATTCAGACTTTTGATATCTTTAACGTCTATTTTAAAATCACTGATTTCTTCCTTATTTAAAGGCGAGAAAATATCCAACAGCTGAGATTTAAACTTCTTTAGTGGAGAACTGTATGATTTGATTTCAGCTTGTAAACTCTTAGAAGATGGAATATCAACGGCAATTGGTTCAATTTCTTCATAAAGATCATTTTCCCAATCTTCATCTCCTGATGTTTCTGGTTCTTCGACAACTTTAGCTTTCTTAGCAGAAGCAGGAGGTCTTCCTGGTTTTCTTCCTCTTTTAGCTGGTGGTTGTGCTTTCTTTCTAGGAGTTGAAGGAGCTTTTCTTTTTCTTTTAGGAGCTTCATCTTCATCTATTTCACTGTCTTCATCAAGATCATCTTCATTAGATTCTTCGTCATCTTCGTCTTCGTCATCTTCATCATCAACTGACTCTTCTTTGAAATCTTCATCATCTTCTTCATTATTAACATCAATTGGTTTCCCATCACTTCCATATATAATAAACTCTTCTAAATCGGGAGGATTTAAAGCCATTTCATACGCGCCTTTTATCGTTTTTTTAGCCTTTTTATTCTTCTCAAGATATGCCTCAATAGTCTCTTTATCCAACAATGATATATCATCACTTGAAGCCCACATGAACGTATCATCCCTAAGAAATCTCACACACCATAATTTATTATCTTCAACAACAGGATCCACTTTCTCTGACGATTCAGCAGCAAGAGCAGCATTGGCCGCATTGGCAGCAGCAGCAGCTTTACGACCACGTCCTCCTTTTCTACCACGACCACCTCTTCCAGCGGTACTGGCTTTCAATGGTTTGGGTTTCGGTTTGGATTGAAGAACACTTGGTGGAATTAATTCAAAAGGTATGACGATTCCAGGCCATGGTGGGAATGATTTAAGTTTCGCTAGAACAATTGTTCCAGGAGTGTAGATTCCATATTGTTCATGAAGTGAATCATCTTTTGCAGGCGATTCAGACATGATGGACAAAGATATAATTAAACAAAAAAAAAAAAATAGACAGACAGTTAATTAAATTCAAAACAAAACAGATCAGACTTTCGATTTTCAAGACATACTTTCGTGAAACCAAAAAAAAAAAAAAAAGTAAATGCGATTTCTGTGGATCGAACACAGGACCTTCAGATCTTCAGTCTGACGCTCTCCCATCTGAGCTAAAACCGCAACTTGATGACGTCTTTAAATGGGCTGTTTGTGTGGAGCTGTCCGTCATTGTATTTTGGTAAAGCCACGCTATATCTTTTCAAACAATGGATCTACAAGAAAGATGGCGAGATAAGGGGGAAGAAAACGATTAAATATTAGGCAAATAATATCAGGGAAGCCATACAGTGAGTATCAGCACTGAGAAAGCTATAATAATCAAGCTAGTATCAGGTTTCGTGCTCGTACTTTCTTAAAAATAGATCTGAAGGTCACGTGCCGGACGTTTTATTTATGTGTCACTTTCGATAAGGAAATGTACGTTGTCGCCTTCGAAAAGCACCAGATTGGGACTCTAACCACCACCAGAAAGAGCTGAAACTGAACGAGACTCACACTTTCAGCACTACTCAGTCCTTATTCTTCTGCCTTTGATTCGCCTTTTTTGTCTGTGGTTTTCCCCAGATTGGACCACAAAAAGCAGATTCCTCACTTTTCCTGAATCATTGAAAGATATAATCCCTTACAAACTCGTGTGAATATCTTAGAGTTCAACCAAAAGAGCCCAGAACCAGTCCTCCACGCCACTCAGGAAGCGTTCCAGACTCGAATCTGCACTCTGGCAACACTTGAATCGTTGGCGGTCCCACTACTTTTTCTTCCAGTCCATCTGTGTCTTTGTTGGTGTTTATGTTTATCACACACATCTTGATAAACACACTCTCCTGGTTCATCTTCTACCTCTTCTTTGTCAAGCAGTACTACTTCTGAGCTGGGCTAAACTATGGCGTCCCACAACAACCACTACCCTCACTCACAGTTTGCAGACACAAGTGTTTCATACCAGAGAGATCAGGCCCATAAGCCCTCTCCAAAGAAGATCCCAAAGATCCCTACTGATGTGAGCAATCCCCCATTCTACTTGCCATTGAGGGCTTTTAATCCAAAGTACAGGATCATAAGTAACTTAGGAAGTGGTAGCTTTGGTGAAGTTGTGTTGGCTAAGATCAATGTGGATCTTAATAATAACGAGTTATTCAAGAGTTTTAAAGGGACATTAATGGAAAGAAGTCCTGGATTTCAATATGAGAATCAACAGAATAAGAAATCAGGTTTGGTTGCTATCAAGACAATGACCAAGAGATTGCCTATGTTGAAAGACTACACCAGAGTCAAAGAAGTTAGATTTATCCTATCGATTGGTTATCATAGAAATTTGGTCCAGATTTATGAAATGTTCATAGATGATATTAACTTCAAGCTTCATATTGTTATGGAATGCATGGATCAGAACTTATATCAGTTGATTAGGGCAAGAAAGCATAATCGGTTTTCTCAACAAACATTGAAGTCAATTTTATCCCAGGCCTTGAATGGTATCCGCCACATTCACAGCCATGAATATTTCCACAGAGATATCAAACCTGAAAATATTTTGGTTTCTCCATCAAATAGATTTGAACCTGCTGATAATCTTAATAAAGCTGACAATTTCATCATCAAGATTGCAGACTATGGCTTATCCAGACATGTTGACAACAAGAGACCATATACTGCCTACGTTTCTACAAGATGGTACAGGGCTCCAGAAATTCTTTTGAGAAAAAATTGTTATTCTAGACCTGTTGACATTTGGGCATTTGGCTCAGTTGCTGCTGAGGTTGCAACATTCACACCTTTGTTCCCTGGGGCCAACGAATTTGAACAAACATGGAAAGTTTTGGAAGTTTTAGGTACACCTGTTTCAAGAAATGGGTTGGAATCTTATACACCATCATATGGTTATTGGGATGAAGCTTATTATTTGTCAAATCAGTTAGGTTATATCTATCCACAAAAGAAGTGCATTGATATTTCTCAAATTATTCCAAATCCAGAATTAGCACAACTTTGTGACGTTATCAGAGAGTGCCTTGCTTGGAATCCAGCTACTAGAGCCGATGCTGAATTTATCTGTCAAATGCCATACTTCCGTGGCACTTGTGTCAATAACGAAGGCAATGCTAGTACTTCCATTAAAAAACCAAATTTCAACACCAACTTTAACATATCTGAGAATTTATTGGGGATCAAGCCAAAATACAACAATACAAAACAATTTCAAACAAGTCCGTCAGTTAAGACAGAAAAATATAATGATGGTTCTTGTCAAGTGTCAGCATCAACAAACGCCGTGAATCTATCATTCTTAAAGGGGAACTCAAGCATTAATGCTATCAATGGAGAAAGTTTTGATCTTCAAATGGTACCAAATTTAACTCAAGAGAGTTTAGAAAGTATTACAGATGAAAACTATGATTGCAACAATATTGTTACTCTCAAATATCTTCAACAGGATGATCAGAAATACAATACTGAATTAAAGAGTTCAGTCAACACACCATATGATCCAGCTGCATTTGAGTCAAAGAGTAACGACTCGGTCAAACCTCAGTTCTCATTTGTTACTGGTAATTTTCAAGATTACACTTATAGCTCACCAAATAGGAAAGTTTTAGCTAATATTGATCAGATAATGTCAGAAGAAAACCAGTATATTGACTGGAATAATGAAGAAAATAATGATAATCTAACTGTTGAAAGTTTTGAAAATGATACAGAATGCGTTCCAAATATGCAATCATTTTTGGGAGATATCCAACATTCAGATAATTATGAAGATGAAAGAAAAGGAATTTTTGAACCTTTGAATGCGAGTAAGATTGAACTAAACAATTTTGTACAAGACCACATGAAACAGATGAATTCTGAAGCCAAAACTGAATTTTCAGCAAATTTATACTCAAAGTTCAATCTACAAAGGATAAACAAAGAGTCGGAAGATGATTCTAATAGCTCTTGTTTGATTGATTATGATGAGAATTATGACACCTTTTAAAAAAAGACAGCTGACAGGGCTAGTAATTTAATTTTTGCATTTTAATACAACGTGAATAAGACCATATCTACATGAGTTTTTAATCAAATAGAACTTTTGAACGCCTGTAATTAAATATATTAGGAACGAATGATTAAACTTCCATTAGATTGGTAATTGCATGAAAGCGTAAATGAAAGATCAAAAAACATTAAAAAACAAAACAACGGTAACGAAGCAAACATTAAAATGGGTCAACCAATGACACACTGACTATTTCAAGCAGCCAGTATGTAATTCCTTTAGGCAGTTGGTTTCTTTTTTTTTTTATAGTCAGCAAAACTCAACTTTTTAACAACCCCAGGAATCTTAACAGCTCCAGCAGTATTACTATCATTAGAGTTCGTGACTTGACTTGTTAATGTGGCTGCTAATGGTAATGGAATTGGAAGATAATCCAATTTTGAATCATTATCTTCTAGTTTTCTCTTATTGGTAATCACGGTGATTTTATTATTTTCAGTTGGGTTAGAATTATTAGCCGATGATAGATAATTAAAAATGAATGGTTTGATGCCTATATCTTCCTGATAAGTTGTTGAAGATGACAATATGGAAACATGTTGTTTTGTGTTTGAAGAATCACGGATATTAGACAATTCTTTTTCCAATAGTCGTTGTTCGATGGGAATATGAACTTGATTTGTTTGTAAATATTTAACACTTGAATTTGTTTGATTTTTTCTTGATGATCTATAGATATGAGAACTTGCACGTTTAACCTTGGCTAATGAACAATCCGAATTTGAAGTACATGCACATTCAACAAACGTGAGTATTGATTCAACAGATAATATCAATGATGGTTTATCGGCGTCAGAAACTTGATCAAATGTGCTTCCTTCAATTATTGATCTGATTGGATGATGTTCATCCCAATTCCATCCTAATGTGAGTTCACCATTGGCTTTGATTGGTTTGGAACTAATTATGACAAATTTTAAAGTTTTATCAACTTTTATAAGTTTGACTTCAGAATTTGGATTACAACTTCTTCTTATGAATCTTGTTGAATTACCTGAAAATCTTGAATCAACAACCAATGGTGAGTTGTTTATGAAGTTAACGAATGGTTTTTCAGCACCCCAGATTCTGTAATGATTTCTTGGATCTTTGATATAATTTTTCTTGAAATTAATTTCACCAAAATATTCACCAACAATTCTATCTTCAGGGATGTTTGATTCTGTGAAAAGCCCAAGCTTGGAAATTCCATTGAATTTTTTACTATTGATGTCTGAATATGGTTTGACTTTCAATCTAGGAATTGATAAAGATTCATATTCTGCTTTCGTAAAAGTTTTGATATTCTCATCAGTTTCTAGTAACCTCTCAACATAGTTGTACACTTCTTGATCTTGATAGTCATTAGATTTCAAAGGGAAATATTGGACAAGATGCGTGTCTTTTGGATCTGGAACTTGAATATCATTTTCTTCCAGATTTTTGCCATACGCATTGGTGGGTGGAGATGGTTTAGGTTTCTGTTTGTTGCTATTGTTGTTCGATGACGAGTCTTTATCATTATTATCATCTTTATCTTTAGATGATGAATTATTTCTCTGTTTCTTGGTTTGTTCCAATACTTGCAACTGCAATTTTTGAGCTCTTTTAACATCAACTGGTCTAACTTGACAAACACTGCAACTATAATGATCAGGTGCGTTATCGGGATCACTTATACCCATACAGATACCATGTTGCCATCTATTACAAATATCACACTGAATAGTAAAACCATCATCATGATCAAAGGAACAAATACATGAAATGATACCAGAATCAGGATCAACAGCATAAGATTTGCCGGCTGAGGGTTTTCTTTTAGGTTTTCTACCTCTCTTAATTGGCTGTTTAACCTGTTGTGGTTCTGGTTTCTCATCTTGAGTTTCTTCAGCTGCAGTTTCATTATCGTCATCAATATCTTTCATTTCAATGTCAGTCTTTGTGCTTTTATGTGTTGGTATTTCATCCTTCTTGGTTTCTGTTTCTGTTTCATCTTCTGTATGAATAGTATCGTCTTCTTCTTTATCAGTGACTTCATCATCAGCCTGGAATTGTGATCTAAGGTGTTCATCAATGCTAGGTTCCACTTTTGGAGATATTTCATTCTTATTCACTAAGGGAAGTGGTATTCCAGCAGCAGCAGCTAATGCAGCAGCAGCAACGATTGCCTTTTGGCTCTTACCACTCTGATTACCTTCATCATCAGTGGACTGTACTAATCCAGCAATGGCAGGTCCTGGTGATGCCAGATTGTTTATCTTGGGTGTGCTTATTGTTGTTGATGTGGAGGACTTATCTGAACCTGCATCATTGTCCTTAGTAGCAGCTGGAGAAATGCTTGCAGCTGATGATAGTCGAGTAGTTTGCACATCTAAATGAGGGGGAGGCTGTTGCTGCTGCTGCTGCTGCTGCTGTTGTTGTTGTTGTTGTTGTTGTTGTTGCTGTTGTTGTTGTTGTTGCTGCTGCTGCTGCTGCTGTGGCTCAGTCGTTGTGACATATGTTGGATGCGGCACCGTGTGGGCAGGGGTCTCAGTATTAGTGACAGCAGCATTGTGGAACATCAGTAGCACAGAGGCATCTTCGAGTAGCGAGTTGTTGGGCTGCTGCTGTGGATCCGTGTTAGGGACTTCAGACGGGGCCTGTTGTTCCTTCTCTGACATATAAGTTGAAAAGTTTTTAGGTGTGTTTGATGTTTATGTCTGTGAGTTTTGATCTAGTTGGTATAACCTGGAGATGGCAAACGACAAGTGATCAGGAACGGTGGAGGAATTTGGTTTGTGTTGAAAGTGGGAAGAAGTGGGCCAAATGCGTGCTGAATGGGCTCCTTATAAAGCGTGAGAATGGCACCCTTTGCTGAAAATCACCAGATAACTTGTTCGAATTGGCACTCTTAATTAAACGAGCTGTTTACTTTTAATTTTTCGTTAAACGAAGATGTGCAAGATACGGGGGTAGAACATCCCCGGTTTATTACGTAAAAATTTGATAGTTTTTTTTTTTTTTCTGGAAAAGAAGAAAAAAAATTGTGAGTTTTTGAGTGAAGAAAGCGAGTGAAATCTGTACTAAAATGGTGAGTTTTGAGTGTTGGGAGGTCTCTATTCGCGTGCGTAACTGTTTACTAACTCTACCTCCAGGCTCACAGACTACTTGTCAACGTTGTTTTCACCGGTGCAAAGGTGTTTGGCCGTGCGTTCACCGAGGCGTACCGTCAAGCTGCTCAACAAACTTCCAAACAAACAGCCACTGCTGCTGCTTCCAAGGCTGCTGATCTAGGTATCACTCTTGATGAATCAGCCAAGATCTTAGACTTGGACTTGAAGAGTGGCGATATCACACTTGATAAGATTGATGAGAAATATAATTACCTTTTCGACATCAACTCCAAAGAAAAAGCAGGATCTTTTTACATACAGTCTAAAGTGTACTGGGCTGCAGAACGTTTGAAAGGGGAACTCAAGGCCAGGGAAGCACAGAAACAAGAAGCTCAAAAAGAAGGAGCAAGCGATTCCGCTCCAGATGCCAAACAATGATAATAAGCAAGCTAGAAACCCCACCCCCCCAACAACATTAATGATTTGAAGAGACCTTGTATATAACAACATAGGATTATATTATGTGAAATTAATGAACAAATTAAATCGAAAAATCTTGTAGAGATTGATATATTACTTGTCAGTTAAAAGGGAAGCATGAATCATACTAATTGGAAACTATACACAGGACTCTGTCGCATCATGAGAATAGGCTAAAGGGCATCGTCCAAACCTTAAGTAAAGACTAGATCCTTCAACAGTCAAACTATTCCATAAAGCTATCAATCTAAGAAACCGAAACGAAAATTTCATTGTGACAAACCTGTTAAGAAAGTCAATGAACTTTTAGCTGATGCGTGTAAAAAGCCCCAACATATCTAATAACGAACATTGCGGACCACACTAGGTTTCTAAGAAGAGGGCCGAGGCCCCCCTCATAGTGTATATGTTATATATCTATTGAGATAGTATAACCACTACTGATGATAGAGTCTGAAACAAACAAAAGGAATTTCGTAGAAATTTTAGCGAATGCTTCTCCTTTTATACTCGAGAAAATTTTTTTTTTTCGCTGGCGAGTGAAAAAAATTGTAGGGCAAAAATCAAAAAATCTACGCAGTGAACAATTAATTAGTATGTGAATTGAGCTAAAAATGCACGAAATCGGCGTCAGTCTCCAATTCCTGTGTGTAGAAATCATTGTCTTCGTCCTCATCTTCGTCGTCATTTGTTTGTTTCGTAGCATCCTCTTCTATCTCGAAGTTCTGAATTCTAGGGTCTTCATGGATTCCAACTTGCTCAGTGAGATCAGGTAGCTCATAATACTCAGGATTGAGCGTGCTGAAAGTCAATCTGGCATCCAAATTACTTTTTGGTGAATGTTTGAGTTTGCAGTTCTTGCCCCTTGGACATTCTCTTGACAGTTGGTAGTCTGGACATTCAAAAGTATGGATAAATTTACAATTCTTCCCTCTAAAACAATATCCACCCAATGAAAAAGGTCTGCAAACTAACTCAAGTTCCGGATCGACATGTAAGAACTGGCAGTTTTCATTCTTGCATGAATTGCTGAGAAAAAAGTGGCAGATAGGGGTATTGAACTCGTTGAACTCATGCTTCAATGGACAATCTGAATATGGGCATGATCCTCTTATAAATCTTCTGCAAATGGCAACCTTCTGTGAATTATGGGTATATGAACACTCTTTGTCTCTTGAACAAACTCCTGTCTTTTGGAAAAATCGACATTGCTCCTTTAGAAAGATCTTCTGATTTTGTAGTATCAAAGCGCCAGTCTTGATTCGTTTGTATTGAAAACCATTCCATTCAACTGTTTCTGTTGTGTTGTTTAGTATGCAAAGTGGGACAAGTTTAGCGCCATACTTGGATATAGCGTATAGATCCCCATCAATGAGAGTTCTATCACAAAGATCTAGCTTCACTTTGTTCTTCGATATTCTGATCTCTATCTTTTTAGCAAGTATTTTCTTCTTAGTTTCTAGCAAAGCCTGTTGTTTTTCCTCTTTGGAGAGACCTGGTTTCTTCAACTCCTCTTCATATATACTCTTGTTGATCAACTTGTATCCGTTTGATGACTTTGTGGTTATGAAATCTGAATCCTCTTGCCCATGGTTTATCACCAGTGTTCTGTTCTTGATGGGTCCAGATCTCATACCTCCCCTGAAACCGGCTCTGAATGGGCCTCTTGCACGGCCTCTTCCCCTTCCTCTCCATGGAGTCGGCTGATATTTCGCATTCGCATTGTACGGTGTGTCTGAGTTGGCTGCGATGTCCTTCTTCTCGTTCTGATACTGGTTAATTGACCCTGGGAAAACTCGTTAGTATGAAGATGTCTTTATATTTATCATAGTGTAATACGCACCTCTTAGTTTCGCAATCTGCTCAAGTAGATCTCCCATTTTGATTCACTTATTGGAACAACTTAATGATTAGTGTGTTAATTTTTTTGCCTTTTTAAAAAACATCAATATTATCAATTATACACTTCTGACTACTAAACACAATTAAACATGAGCAAACAACAGCTGATCGACGAACTGTCCAATCTGCTGCCCATTGACAACGAGTCACTGGGCCAGATGGTCGACAATGCGTTCAAACTGCCTTCACAGAGCGCAATCATCGAGTACTGGACCGGTCTGCTGGGTGAATCTCCAGCTGCTCTTGATTTCATAACACATTTCACTTCAGACCTTTCTTCCACTTCTACAAGATCTAAACCACAGAAGAGTGTCAGCAGCAGTAAACCAGTCACGTCTTCAAAAGCATCACCAGCTAGAAAAGAAAAAGATCCATGGAATACAAACCCACCACCTCCAACTTCAGCAGCTTCTAGATTAAACAGACCTAAAACCAACAAGAACGTTTCTAAGACAGTCTCACAATTACTTGACTCTCAAACACCATCAAAACCAGTGCCTCAAAAGAAAGGTAAATTACAAAAAATTGAGAATTTACAAGATGTGGAAGAGATATTAAACAAATTAGAGATTAACAATAACTCTGATAAATATTCAGTTTGTAACTGTATGGCAAGACAACATCCATTATTTGAAGTTGCACCAAACTGTCTGAACTGTGGTAAGATTATATGTGTCAAGGAGGGATTAAGACCATGCAGTTTCTGTGGTGCTAATTTAATAAGTGATGAAGAGAGGGAAGAACTAGTCAAGATTTTAAAATCTGAAAAAGAACAACTTGAAGGCACTTCCAAAAAGAGTGATATTCCAAGTCAACCTAAAGCTAAGGTAAAAGTGCAGAAGATTCAATATAATGCAGGTGCAGGAAATGATTTTTGGAAGAAAACAGATAAGTTGTTAGATGATATGAATAAATCTGAAGCTGCCAAACAAGAAGAAGCCAAGAAAGCAGAAACTGTCAAGGAACAAGAAGAAATCATTAAACATTATGAGAACAACAAAGATGTTGATCCCGATTTAGCTAAAGTTAGGGCAAACTTGGAGAATTTGTTAAACTTTCAAGCAAATGGTGCAGAGAGAACAAGAATTATCGACAATGCTTCTGATTTTGAGCTTCCTACCGGTTCTAACTTGAATATATGGTCCAACAGCGTTGAGAAGGCATTGCAATTGAAGAAACAACAAAAAACACTCAGAGAACAAGAAGAAAAAGAGAAAGAGAGGTCAGGTAGAGCTAAAAGAGTTCTTGATATTTCAATTGGTAAAGATGGTAAAGCAATCATAAGAGAAGTGACTGTGAAAGATGAACCGGACGCTAAAACTACTGAAGAAATAGCAGAACTGGAGAGAAGTATACAAAGGGCTAAAGATGCTAAGAATGAAAATGAGTACAATACGATTTGGGATTATAAGAAAGATTCACAAAAATGGGAGAAACCTAAGTACAACGGTCACATTTCTGCAACCGACACAGAGATTGATCCTAAATCCATCAGTTACTCTGAGCGTGTCCAACTGGGAAACGATGGCGATTTGGAAGAAATGGTGACGGTAATTTAGAGAATTCAAATAAAGATTTCAATTGTCCCACCAAAAAGATGTTAGTTCGTAATCCCGGGAATTTTCGCGTACCCACATTCGGCCCACCCATTTTTTGCCGGGTTTTCCACTCTAACTTTCTTATCCACACAAAAAAACACAAAAAAAAAAATTTGGAGACGTAACAAAGAATCAAAACTATTTCGTTTTCTTCCAGTCGTTTCTAGAACTTCCCCGGGTGGATCAGGCGTTTACAATTACTTCTTTCGGGCTGCACTCTACGCCTGTTTCTTATTCTGGATTCCTGCAGATTTTTTTTTGATATCCTTCCTTTTATTATACACTCATCTTGTCTTACCCCATATTATTGCATCGAAGAACATCTAACAAATGACAAAAAAATTGCCCCTGCACGAGAAGATCAACAGGAAACCCATCTCGCGTGCATGCTCTTTCTGCCACCGAAAACATATACAGTGTGATCATGAAAGACCGTGTAAAAATTGCATCAAAAGGGGTCTTCAAGATACATGTTCTGACGTTGAAAGAAAAAAGGCAAAATACTTAAACGATGAAGAAAAATCAGCATCAAAGAAACGTGCAGCAGCAGCATCAAAAGATTCCGAAGATCAACCACAGACTAAGCGATACCAGACTGATTCATACAACTCAATCTTGAAGAACGATCCAATAATCAATGGAATTGTTCCCCACGCACACGCTTCAAGTTCAGCCTCTTCACAGATCCAATCCACCACTTCCACGGGGCTAGAACAATCCTACAACTTACATCCACCATACAGCACGACCCCGCTCAGCACCATTTCGGTCCCCAGTCCCGCAATGGGGGTGGGCAGATCAAACTCATCCACGACAGCAACGGGAGCAACAGGCAAAGTGCACAACAGAATCGTTAGTCAGGATTACGAATCTTCGCCCGATGCATTCTCATCACTGTTTGCGAATCAGGAATACGCGCAACTTGCTGACTTATTAGATAATAACATTGTCAATTCACCATCACAGAGCTCAGTACATACAGTGACATTCAACAATGAATTTCAAACAAGTTTCCAATCAGATAATAACACAAGGCCATACATTTCATTATCTGATAATTCTACACAGGCACAAGTCAACCAAGCTGCTGATGATGCAGTGATATCACAGTCATTAAGGGAAGAGAATCAAGAACCACACTATACCTCCCCTCTTATATTAAGACATTTGATTCAACAACCAGAAGATGTTTATACGACCAGAATTCAACCATATAATTATCCCATGGCATATCATGTTCTTTTGAATTATTTGAAAGTACGATTTAAAAAGGAAGATCTTATTCAGATTGCCGAAACTATGGCTGAATATAGACCAAGTTTCATTGCTGCTACTAGATCCCTTGTTGAAATGGATTTATTATTCGCAGAAAGATCATTTCAAAGATCATTGCTAGAATACGAATCAATGTCCTCATTATCATCAAGTCCCACAATAATGTGGAGGAGATCAGGTGAGATTGTCGCGGTAAGCACAGAATTCTCATCTTTAACCCAACATTCCAAAGCTGATTTACTTTCAAAAAGAACATTCATTGTGGAGTTAATGAATGATAGTTCAGCATTAGACTATTTCAAACTATTCAGTTCTGTTGCTTTTGGTGATTTGAACGGTGTCATAATCACAGAATGTACACTGCTTTCTCCAAATGGTGAACAGATTAGATGTGCTTCGACATGGACTGTCAAAAGAGATGTTTTTGACATTCCTATGTTGATCGTGGGCCAGTTCTTACCGATCTTGCAAGTGAGATGATCATAGCTCTGCCTCAACTTGAGACATGGCGTTATTTATTTATTTATTTATTTAAAGGGCTTACTGCTTTTTGCTATATTACTGCTGTAAGTGCTTGTTGTAACAGTTACCATTATAAGTACAGATATCAGCCGCATGCGATGAGTTGGTTGGCACCACATTCTGAAAATTTTAGAAAAACAAAAATAAAAGAAACTTGAAACTGATCCTGTAAACAAATTCAAGCACTACACCAATTGAAAATGTCTAAAGAAAGTGCCACTGAAAAGTCATCCTTGCCGTTCTCTGAACAGCACTACTTCTCCTCATACGACCACTTCGGGATTCATGAGGAAATGTTAAAAGATCAAACTCGTACATTGAGTTACAGACAAGCTATCCTTAAGAACAAAAGTCTGTTCAAAGATAAGATTGTGTTGGATGTTGGTTGTGGTACTGGTATTCTTTCCATGTTTGCCGCCCAAGCAGGTGCTAAACATGTCATTGCTGTTGATATGTCCAACATTATTGAAATGGCTGAAAAAATTGCTGATTTGAATGGATTTTCTGATAAAATCACATTTGTTAGAGGTAAATTAGAAGATGTTACTTTGCCATATGACAAAGTTGATATCATTATCAGTGAATGGATGGGCTATTTCTTATTATACGAATCCATGCTGGATTCTGTCTTATGGGCTAGAGATCGTTATTTGAAAGAAGGTGGTTTAATTTTCCCAGACAAAGCCTCTATTCATATTTCAGGTATTGAAGATGGTGCCTACAAAGATGACAAGATTGGATACTGGGAAAATGTTTACGGTTTTGATTATTCCCCATTCATCGAAGTTGCTATGGCTGAGCCATTAGTTGACACTGTTGAAAACTCATCAGTTGTCACTTCAAGTGCTAAATTACTTGACATTGATATCAACACCGTCAAACTAGAAGATTTAGCATATTTCAAGAAATTCACATTGAAAGCCAACAGAGATGATTTAGTGCATGGATTAGTTGCTTGGTTCGATATCTGGTTCCCATATGACGACATCAAGAACCAAGTTTATTTCTCCACTGGTCCACACGCTGCATACACTCACTGGAAACAAACAGTCTTTTACTTGGAAGATGTTATTGACATGAAGAAAGGTGATGAGCTCCATTTGACGTTGGCCAACAGACCAAACGCCACGAACCCACGTGAGTTGGACGTCGAGATCGGCTACACGTTTGCCGAGGACGACGAGTACAGAAAGAAAGAGAACAAGCGCAACTACTTCATGCGTTAATATAGAACTTCGCATTGCTTTACTTTGTTGTAGTAACTGATACTGGTGTATAGTGTATAGTGTATGTGTTAGTAGCCCTGCTGCTTAGTCATAAATGTTGGACTGTCGTGTGTCTGACGTCAGCAAATTCGCGAACGTTTTGTTGGGAATCAACAAAAAAAAAAGAGCGGTACGGCCACGCTCTCATCGCAGTATAAACTTCTAAGGCCTCGCTGTTGGATCTTTTGTTGTAGTTGCGATTGTCCAGGAAAGTCTCCAATTGCGTGTCTCTTCTTGTTGCTGAACCCCCGCTGTACGTTTGTTATTTATTCCCACATCCATTAGGCCAGCGTCCCGACTCCCGTTCTGCTCCATTGTCACAGGCATTCACCAAGAGTAAGTATTTAGTCGCATTAAATGGGCTGTCTGATGCGCTGTTCCCGATTGTTCGTGCGTGTTTGAAAGAAGTGGTGTGTTTGGTGTGGTTTCTGATGATCCGGAGTATTGGTGGAACGTGTTCGCTACGAGGTGTTGAAATGATGCCCTCCTGCTTTACATTTTCTTTGATCTTGAGATGTCGCATGTTTTATTCAATCCAGAGATTTATGGCGTTATATCACTATTAAAAGAGTGTTATTGTTTTAATAGATCCTTATCCATTTGAGTGATCTTATCAGTCTTCAATTGTTTGGTCAAATGTTGTCATGCTCTACATACTCCATGTCTCTATAATTCTTCTTGAAGATCAGTCCTTCGAGTCTTCCAGCTACAACACACTATTCCCATCACAAACCACCATGAGATCTTTCTAATCCCCGAAAATTGTGCGTTTTCTACGCTATTTCAATTCAACTTCTCCCTTTTTGGCCTTCCTACAATTTTAGCTTGTTGGGAATTTTTCACTTCCCGATGAGCTTACCAAAAAAAATTGATGGGAAATTTGAATTTAACCGGAACAACAATACCAAACCAAGACACAACACGCTACAGATCAGCCATTTTCAGCTCTTTAACTGTGGCCATTCTTCATGAGTGCCCTAGAACCGTTCACTAACATATCCCTTTCAGTATTTCTAGACTTATTTCCCACCCTTTAATATCCCTTATTCGCCCCAGGGCGTTCGCCTCATCACATACAAGATTACCCTTATTTAAACTATTACACAACCATCACAATAACATACATTCAATAAAGATGAGTGAAGATAACTTGACCCAAGTTGCTGCATCAAGCAGTAAGACTAATCTTCCAGATTACTCCCTTTTACACAAGAATTTACCATCCCATTTCATTGGTTTAAACACAATTGATAAAGCTGAAGATTCTCCACTTAAGACATTTGTCAAAGAACATGGTGGTCACACCGTCATTAGAAAAGTTTTGATCGCTAATAACGGTATTGGTGCCGTTAAAGAAATCAGATCTGTTAGAAAATGGGCTTACGAAACTTTTGGTGATGAAAGAACCATTCAATTCGTTGCAATGGCCACTCCAGAAGATTTAGAAGCTAACTCAGAATACATCAGAATGGCTGACCAGTTTGTGGAAGTCCCAGGTGGTACCAACAACAATAACTATGCTAATGTTGAGTTGATTGTTGACGTTGCTGAAAGAACTGATGTTGATGCTGTTTGGGCTGGTTGGGGTCATGCCTCTGAAAACCCAGATTTGCCAGACTCTCTAGCTGCTTCCAAAAAGAAAATCATCTTTATTGGTCCTCCATCATCAGCTATGAAATCTTTAGGTGATAAAATTTCTTCAACCATTGTTGCTCAACATGCAGATGTTCCTTGTATTCCATGGTCAGGTACTGGTGTTTCTGATGTTGATGTTGACCCAAAGACTCATTTGGTCTCTGTTAATGAAGAAACTTATGCCAAAGGTTGTGTCACATCTCCAGAAGAAGGTTTAGTCAAAGCAAGAGAAATTGGGTTCCCAGTCATGATTAAAGCATCTGAAGGTGGTGGTGGTAAAGGTATCAGAAAAGTTGAAGATGAAAAAGATTTCCACACTTTATACCACCAAGCTGCCAATGAAATTCCAGGTTCTCCAATTTTCATCATGAAATTGGCTGGTAATGCTAGACATTTGGAAGTTCAATTATTAGCCGATCAATATGGTAAAAACATTTCATTGTTCGGTAGAGATTGTTCTGTTCAAAGACGTCATCAAAAGATTATTGAAGAAGCTCCAGTCACCGTTGCCAGACCAGAAACTTTCACTCAAATGGAAAAAGCTGCTGTCAGATTAGGTAAATTAGTTGGTTACGTTTCAGCTGGTACTGTTGAATATTTATATTCTCATGCTGATGACAAGTTCTACTTTTTGGAATTAAACCCAAGATTACAAGTCGAACATCCAACCACTGAAATGGTCACTGGTGTTAATTTACCAGCTGCTCAATTACAAATTGCTATGGGTATTCCATTACACAGAGTTAAAGATATCAGATTATACTATGGTGTTGATCCACATACTTCTACTGAGATTGATTTTGATTTCTCAAGTGAAGAATCTTTGAAATCTCAAAGAAGACCAACTCCAAAAGGTCACTGTACCGCTTGTCGTATCACTTCTGAAGATCCTGGTGAAGGTTTCAAACCATCTGGTGGTAACTTACATGAATTGAATTTCAGATCCTCTTCAAACGTTTGGGGTTATTTCTCTGTTAAGAATCAATCTGGTATCCATTCTTTTGCTGATTCTCAATTCGGTCATATTTTCGCCTTTGGTGAAAACAGACAAGCTTCAAGAAAACATATGGTTGTTGCCTTGAAAGAATTATCCATCAGAGGTGATTTCAAAACCACTGTTGAATATTTGATCAAATTGTTAGAAACCACTGATTTTGAAGATAACACAATCACTACTGGTTGGTTAGATGAATTGATTTCTCAAAAATTAACTGCTGAGAGACCTGATCCAACTATTGCTACCATCTGTGGTGCCGTCACTAAAGCTCACATTGCCTCAACTGAAGCTAGACAATCGTTCATCACTTCATTGGAAAAAGGTCAAGTCCCATCAAAAGACTTGTTAAAAACCATTTACCCAGTTGAGTTCATCTATGAAGGTCAAAGATACAAATTCACCGCTGCTCAATCTGCATTGGGTGCTTACACTTTGTTCATCAATGGTTCCAAGGTTGAAGTCGGTGTTAGATCTTTATCTGATGGTGGTATTCTTGTTGCCTTGGATGGTAAATCTCACACTGTTTACTGGAAAGAACAAGTTGGTTCTACCAGATTATCTGTTGACTCTAAGACCTGTGAATTAGAAGTTGAAAATGATCCAACCCAATTAAGAACTCCATCTCCAGGTAAATTGGTTAGATACTTGGTTGAAAACGGTGAACACGTTTCTGCTGGTCAATCATACGCTGAAGTTGAAGTCATGAAAATGTGTATGCCATTGATTGCTCAAGAAAATGGTATTGTTCAATTGGTTAAACAACCAGGTTCTAACGTTTCTGCTGGTGATATCTTGGCCATCTTAGCCTTAGATGATCCATCTAAAGTGAAACATGCTAAACCATTCGAAGGTATCTTACCTCCATTTGGTGAACCTATCATCCAAGGTACCAAGCCAGCTTACAAATTCAGATCATTGTTGTCTACTTTACAAAACATCTTGGGTGGTTTCGATAACCAAGTCGTTATGAATGCTACTTTGCAAAGTTTGATTGAGGTCTTGAGAGATCCATCATTACCATACTCTGAATGGAATCAACAAATTTCTGCTTTGCACTCAAGATTACCTGCCAAATTGGACAGTGATATCAACTCATTGATTGAACGTTCTGCTCAACGCAATGCTCCATTCCCATCAAGACAATTGACAAAATTGATTGAAAAGACAATTGCTTCTGGTGAGGTTGATCCATTGTTCCATCAAGTTGTTGAACCATTGACTGACATTATTGCTCGTTACGCCAATGGTTTGGAAGCTCATGAACATAAGGTTTTCGCTGATTTGTTGGAAGAATACAACAATGTTGAGAAATTATTCACTGGTTCTAATGTTAGAGAAGAAGATGTCATTTTGAAATTACGTGATGAAAACAAAGATGACTTATCTAAAGTTGTTGCTACTGTCTTGTCTCATTCAAGAGTTTCATCTAAGAACAACTTGATCTTAGCTATCTTGAAGCATTACCAACCATTGTGTCAACAAAACTCTGATATCGCTGAAGCCATTCGTGGCCCATTGAAAGAAATTGTTGAATTAGAATCTAGATCAACTGCTAAAGTTTCTTTAAAAGCTAGAGAAATTTTGATTCAATGTGCTTTGCCATCAATCAAAGAAAGATCTGATCAATTAGAACACATCTTGAAATCTTCTGTTGTTGAAACTCGTTATGGTGAAATCGGTTCTGCTCACCGTGAACCTCAATTAGACGTTTTGAAAGATGTTATTGATTCCAAATACGTTGTCTTTGATGTCTTGACTCAATTTTTGGTCCACCCAGACCCATACGTTGCTGCTGCCGCTGCTGAAGTTTACGTTCGTCGTGCTTACAGAGCTTACAACGTTGTTGGTAACTTGACTTATCACACTGGTAACGAAGGACCAATTGTTGAATGGAAATTCCAACTTCCAACTTTCTCAACTGCTGCTTTCAATGCTGTTCCACAAGCTAAATCTGGTTTGGGTAAACATAACGTTGGTAGAGCTGTTTCTGTCTCTGATTTGACTTTCATCTCAACTGATGACTCTCAACCATTGAGAACTGGTATCTTGGTTCCTGCCCAACATTTGGATGACGTTGAAGAATCCTTGGTTAGAGGTTTGGAAAAGATCCCACGTAAAGCTGTCATTCCTGCTGCTCGTGGTCCAGCTCCAGACAGATCAGGTGCTTCAAACGCTTCTTTGTTCAACATTGCTAACGTTGTTATTCAAAACTCTGATGGTTTTGAAACTGAAGAAGAAATCATTACTAAATTGAATGAAATCTTAGCTGATGCCAAGGATGAATTGGTTGCCACTTCCATCCGTCGTATCACTTTTGTCTTTGGTTCAAATGACGGTACTTATCCAAAATACTACACTTTCAGAGGTCCAAACTATGAAGAAGATGAAACTATTCGTCACATTGAACCTTCTTTGGCTTACCAATTAGAATTAGGTAGATTATCTAATTTCAACATCAAACCAGTCTTCACTGACAACAGAAACATCCATGTCTATGAAGCAATTGGTAAGAACTCTCCAGTTGATAAGAGATTCTTCACCAGAGGTATTATTAGAACTGGTAAAATTAGAGATGATATCACTATTCAAGAATACTTAACTTCCGAAGCTAACAGATTGATGTCTGATATCTTGGATGCTTTGGAAGTCATCGACACTTCAAACTCTGACTTGAACCACATCTTCATCAACTTCTCTGCTGTTTTCAACGTCTTGCCAGAAGATGTTGAAGCTGCCTTTGGTGGATTCTTGGAAAGATTTGGTAGAAGATTATGGAGATTACGTGTTGGTGCTGCTGAAATCAGAATCATGTGTAATGATCCAGCCACTGGTGTTCCATACCCATTAAGAGCTATGATTAACAACGTTTCCGGTTATGTTATCAAATCAGAGTTATACGTTGAAGTCAAGAATGCTCAAAATGACTGGGTCTTCAAATCTATTGGTGCTCCAGGTTCAATGCACTTGAGGCCAATCTCAACTCCATATCCAGCTAAAGAATCATTGCAACCAAAACGTTACAAAGCTCATTTGATGGGTACTACTTATGTTTACGATTTCCCAGAATTATTCCGTCAATCTACTTTGACTCAATGGAAGAAACATGCTCCAACTGCTAAAGTTCCAGAAGATTTCTTCCAATCTACTGAATTGATCTTGGATGATTCTGATGAAATCACTGAAGTTTCAAGAGAACCAGGTACCAATGTTATTGGTATGGTTGGTTTCAAACTTATTGTTAAAACTCCAGAATACCCAAGAGGTAGACAAATCATCGTTGTTGCTAATGATATCACTTTCAAAATTGGTTCATTCGGTCCACAAGAAGATTTCTTCTTCAACAAAGTTACTGAATTAGCTAGAAAATTGGGTATCCCAAGAATCTACTTATCTGCAAACTCTGGTGCTAGAATTGGTGTTGCCGAAGAGTTAATCCCATTGTACCAAGTTGCTTGGAATGAGGAAGGTAACCCAAGTAAAGGTTTCGAATACTTATACTTGAACGATGAAGGTATTGAAAAATTGAACAAACTTGATCAATCCAAGAGCGTTGTCACTGAGAAAGTGGTTGAAAATGGTGAAACTAGACATGTTATCAAAGCCATCATTGGTGCTGAAGACGGTTTAGGTGTTGAATGTTTGAGAGGTTCTGGTTTGATTGCCGGTGCCACTTCAAAAGCATACAAAGACATTTTCACCATCACTTTGGTTACTTGTAGATCAGTTGGTATTGGTGCTTACTTGGTCAGATTAGGTCAAAGAGCTATTCAAATTGAAGGTCAACCAATCATTTTAACTGGTGCTCCAGCCATCAACAAATTGTTAGGTCGTGAAGTTTACTCTTCTAACTTACAATTAGGTGGTACCCAAATCATGTACAAGAATGGTGTTTCTCATTTGACTGCTTCTGATGATCTTGCTGGTGTTGAACACATCATGAACTGGTTATCCTATGTTCCAGCCAAACGTAACATGCCTGTTCCAATCTTAGAATCATTAGAAGATCCATGGGATAGAGATGTTGATTTCATTCCAAAACGTGACGAAGCTTATGATATCAGACATGTTATTGCTGGTCGTGATGTTGAAGATGGATCATTTGAATATGGTTTGTTCGATAAAGACTCTTTCCAAGAAACTTTAAGTGGATGGGCTAGAGGTGTTGTTGTTGGTAGAGCTAGATTAGGTGGTATTCCATTCGGTGTTATTGGTGTTGAAACTGCCACTGTTGAAAACTTGATACCTGCTGATCCTGCCAATGCTGAGTCTACTGAACAATTGATCCAAGAAGCTGGTCAAGTTTGGTATCCAAACTCTGCTTTCAAGACTGCTCAAGCCATTAATGATTTTAACAATGGTGAACAGTTACCATTGATGATTTTAGCTAACTGGAGAGGTTTTTCTGGTGGTCAACGTGATATGTACAATGAAGTCTTGAAATATGGTTCTTTCATTGTTGATGCTTTAGTTGATTTCAAACAACCAGTCATTACTTACATTCCTCCAACTGGTGAATTAAGAGGTGGTTCATGGGTCGTTGTTGATCCAACCATCAATGCTGATATGATGGAAATGTACGCTGATGTTGAATCAAGAGCTGGTGTTATGGAACCAGAAGGTATGGTTGGTATCAAATACAGACGTGAAAAATTAATTGCTACCATGGGTAGATTAGATACCACATATGCTACATTGAAAGCTAAACTATCTGATTCATCATTATCAGCAGAAGAATTACAAGATGTTCAACAGAAACTAGCTGCTCGTGAAAGAGCTTTATTACCAATTCACCATCAAATTTCTGTTCAATTTGCCGATTTACATGATAGATCTGGTCGTATGTTGGCCAAGGGTGCTATCAGAAAGGAATTAGAATTGGTTAACGCTCGTCGTTTCTTCTTCTGGAGAATTCGTCGTCGTTTGAACGAAGAATACTTGATCAAACGTATTGGTGAAATTCTACAGCATGCTACTAGAGTTGAAAAAGTTGCTAGATTAAGATCATGGTATCCATCTTCTATTGATTATGACAATGATAAAGCTGTTGCTAGCTGGATTGAAGAGAAACATGAAGAATTGGACTCTTTGGTCAAACAATTAAGAGATGAAGCTTTTGCTCAAAATATTGCTCATTTAGTCAGAACTAACCATGATTCCGCCATTAATGGATTGGCTGAAGTGATTGGTTTGTTATCTGCTGAAGATAAAGAAAAGATCTTGAAAGGTCTTAATTAAAGAAGTGATGGACGTGGGAATCGATCACCCTTTATTCTGTGTATAGTATAACATTAATTTTAGTATGAATATTTGCGAACTGAAGATGTAGAGCCTCCTGTTCTATAATTATATGATCGAATTTCGTTTATCCCAAGTTGTAACCACGTAATTTTTACTAGTGGCCAATTTCATCTAACGGAAGGAAGGAGAATAGAGAAGGTTGAAATGTAATCAAAAAACAGTCAGCTGCACTTTAAAAATCTATCCATGGATCTACAAAATTTAACATAGAGCAATCATAGTAAAATGAAAAGAGAGAGAGCATGACTTGGTAGATTTGATCTCAGTGGCAAAAGTTTATAATTAATGGAACTATTCTCTTTTAGGCAATGTTCACCATCGACTTTGCTATACGATCTATTATGCTTATTTTAGGTTTGTTCATCTCAGGCCTTGGATTTTGCGGTGGTAACCGTCTTATCGTAATCGCGTTATTTTCAAAAGGAACTCCATCGAAATCAAGTCCAAAAGTTTTGTAATATAGATAATGTCTAACCAAGTTCAAATTGCACACAAGACATCTGAAATCAATATTTTCATCTTCCCCTGTAAAACTATAATTTTGGTTTTTCCTAATGACATCTTGATAATTCTTGAGACAATGTTGATGAAATCTATGTTTACAAGGAAATTCCGCTAGGTCATCTTGATACTTGAAACGCTCAAGACAAATGCAGCACCCGGTAAACCCATCAAACTCTTCGTCTTTATCAACTAATGTTATCTCATCTATATTTTCTTCATTAGGCCTCCGATTGTCTTCATATTCTGGTTCTTCAGGGACCTTGAGAAATTTAGTGGCAGAAAACGCAGGGTTCAAATAGTCATAATTCTTGATCAAGGGCGATTTAAAGTCAGCTAAGAAGTTCTCAATCTCATATCTAGTAACAGTATCGTATTCATGTTCATCCATATTTAGAAAGTCATAATGTACTTCTGCTTGAATTTCCTCCATCTCGATAGGCGCTGCCGGTAGCTTTTTACAACAACTGGCCATCAAACTGACAAATATGTAAGATGGGAGACCTGGGACGATTATTACAAAAACAAAAAACCATTTCTTGAGTCTAGTTCGCCATGGAGTAATGTTTCGCCCATCTGCGTCATATTCATCTTGAGTATACCCATTTGGAAAGAGCCATCTCTCCAGCGCGGATATGACCAGCATTAAAATACTCATGTAAAGTACTAAACCTTGAGCGCCTATCAAAGGGCATAAAATATAGTTAATCTTGTCACCACCTTCAGTTTCAGTTGAAGTATCCGATTCTGTAGTTTCATCCGGAGCATTTAGGCTTTGGGTTCCAGAGACAGTTGAAGAGATATGAGAAATGGAACTTGAGCTTTTTCCAGAGTTGCCCATCAGTAACAAAGCGCCTGCTACACTTTTATCTCCCCGTCTTCCATACGCTTCATTAATCAAAATGATTGCTAAAAGAGTTGCTTGTAGTAGTGGAAGTCTCATGGTGTTCTTGTAATCCGTTTATCATTTTATACAAAAGTTAGTTAACTTTATAATGAGGGATGAGAACAGTATTTATGAAAAGAGAGAAATAAATATTGGTGAAGACACTCACTAACAAAATAAAGCAGACTAGGCTGTGCCAGAAGGTTGTTCACAGGTTTTAGTCGTGCCACTCCCAACTAGGACTGGAGGCTGAAGCATAGCCCATCATCCATTTTGGGTCACGACTCACAGCGTCTATATGAGATGGGAAATGCCTTTATACTATTTTCTAAATTCGAACCTATAGACTGGGAAAATATTTAATAAAATCAGGGTCTTCCCAATTGTGTGTCACTATGAGAATAAAAAACACAATTAGTTAGCTTCAATCTTTTGCGGGACGAACCTTTCTCTTGAGAAATTGCAATCTCAATTAAGAGCATCAAGTCTCGTACGGCTATCCTGAGAAGAGACCAGTAAAAAAGTAAAAAAAAAAAACAATTGAAGAGACAAACTACAATGAAATTAAAAAGCTTTTTAGTCGTACATTTACCTAAGAGACAAACTTCCAACACATTACAATTCAACCAAACTTTTTAGAATTTCAAACAATTTTTATAATCTAGAGCAAAGATAGTGAGGACTAAATTTAATCAGATTTTAAAACTTGAGAGAATTGACCTTTAGATGGTTTAGCTGATTTTTGTTCAACTTTTTTAGAACCTTCTTTGTTAGCAGCGAAAGCTTTAGCGTATGGGTTCAATCTCAACAAGATTTGTTTGTTTTTCAATGGGTTTTTCTTCAAAACGTGAGTACGTTTTTGGATAGCTTGACCAGCTGGTTTAACAACGGCTTGGATTTCAGAAGAGTTGATGATTCTAGTGACATCAGAGTTGGAAACAATGTTAGATGGTAAAGAGTAACCGGATTTGGAAGAAGCAACGGCATCAGAACCCCAGACGGAGTCTAATTTAGCGAAAGCAGATTCGGTCCAGATGACGAATCTACCCAAGTGAGCACCTGGAGCTAATTGTAATAAACCTAAAGAGGTAACGTTAGCAGTTTCAACACCTGGAATGTTTCTGAAAGCTTTAACTAAACCGTTGTCTTGACCGTAAACGACTAATGGACCTCTTCTTTGAGTGTATCTTCTACCTCTCAATTTACCTTTACCAGCACGTAATTTCTTGGATTTCAAGACTTTGACGACATCTCTGTGAGCACCAACGGCTTTTAAGATAGCGACAGCTTCTTTGGTTTTGGTGATTGATTCAACTTCAGAAGAAACAACTAATGGAACTTCTGGAATTTGTTCAACTCTGTGACCTCTAGCCAAAACTAATGGAGCGACACCGGAAGCAGCGATAGCTGAAGCGGTAGCGTAACGTTTTTCGTTTTGGTTGACCTTAACGTGCCATTTTCTCCAGGTTTTAGTTGGAGCGAACATACGACCACCACGACACATGTTACCGAAAGCAGCTTGACCAGAACGGTGAGTACCACCACCACCAACACGTGGAATACGGGCAACAGCTCTACCAGTACCCCATGATTCAGCTGAGGTTTGGTGACCAGCGTTTTCAGCGACAGCGTAAGCTTGACGTTTGTTCTTGTTGACAGCAGTGAAAACTGAGTGAACAATGTCTGGTCTGATTGGAGCAGAGAAGACGGCTGGTAATGGAAGAGAAGTTTGGGTGACTTCACCGGTAGTTGAGTAAACTGAGACTTGTGGACGAGCAATAGACATTTCTGCTATGTTTGTGGATGATGATTTTGTAAGTAAAGAGTGAAAAATTTTTCGATGCAAAAAAAAACTTTTCAGTCTCGCGAAGTTTGAAGAATTAAAATTACCCGGATTAGAAGTCACGTGAGATTAGGGCTACATTTGTGTGTTCTCTACCGATCCTACTTCTATATATATTAACCTTGGCCCTATTTGACTCTCGTTGAGAGGTGTGTGAGTGCTCTGGAGGTGATGTCATGCTCTCCCTTGAGCACTTGGTACGCTAGTCTCTCTCTGTAGTTTTTGGATTTTTCCAGTTTTGATAGTTTGAGACCGTTGGTGTAGTCTTTTCTTCTGTTATTAACAATCTCTTGCAAGATCTTGAATGCCTTTGTGTCTTTTGTAGTTAACAGGGACAAGCTGATTTTGTCTGGTTTGCTTAGAAACTTGGTTATTTGAAGTTTATTGAGAGACAGAAGTTTGGCTAATGCGTAAGTAATTGGGGATGGTTCGCCAGAATGCAATAATTCGACTTCCATTGTCCAATGTGTTTCATGCTCATCTTCCTCTTCTTCTTGGTGATCTCCATGGCTATGGTCATGGTTATGATCATGGTCATGATCATGATCTTCACCACATCCATGTTCCTTCCCATTTGAGCAACAATCGTCCTCACAATCGTCAGTTTGAGGTGATAAATAACTCTTCATTAATAGATGCCCAGTTTTCTCCCACCAATCGAAATGTCTGGAATACAACTTCTTGTTTTGTTTCTTGTATTTCAAGAATTGAGGACCTAAACCGACAGTATCGTTGATATTATCAGGAATGACAAATCCGTATTTAGGTAGCAAGATGGAATTACTGAAATCACCATAAGTATTAAATAATTCATCACCCTTTTTAACCTTTTTGGTCAAAACTATATCACAACAGTTGTCTGGGGATATCAGTTTATCGTCATCTTCAAATAATAAAGGACCCTGATCATCCTCATCTGATTCTAATTCTGGAGCTTCACCATTTTTGATTTTTTGTAGAGCTTCTCTTTCTAATTGTTCCTCTTTTTGTTCTAATTGATATGCTTTTTCTATGAGTTCAACAAACTCCTCAATTGGACCGTCAAACTCCTCTTCCTCTTCCTCACTGTCTTCAAGGTCTTCATCTTCAGAACCTTGAGCTTCGCCTTCTTCTTGCTCCTCCTCTTCTTCTTCTAGCTCAACCTCTTCTTCAACCATCTCATCATCTTCATCACTTTCTCCCTCACTTCCATCCTCATCATCACTTTCATCATCAGAATCTACTCCATGGTCACAGTTTGTCTCCCCACAAGCACCACACACATCGAAAAGACTTTCAAATCTAACTGTTGGTTTATTACTATGATTGAATAAACAAGCACCAGGAACTAATGCAACTTCATGATATTGATCAATTTCAAAATCCCTTGACGCAACTGCATGAGAAATAGCAATAAATGTCTCAAATTTTGATATTAGCACTTCATTTGAAACTTCCTCAATGTTGAAAACCCAAGGAATTTTAATTTGTTTATTTGACATTTCATGATGATTCAATGCAAAATCACAAGCTCTTTCAAATTGAATTTGATTCTCATTTTCATCAAGTGCACCCATCAGTTCCAATTCAGTTCCTTTGAACAATGTTTTCTCACCCTTTTTCCATAAACTTGGTGGAAGTATCAAATCACCATCTTGATCTTTATACTTAATACTCTTGATGAACGTGTACCAAGGTGACTCCACACCTGCCTCCATTTCATAAATGAACGCAATAATCAACGCTAAGGCACCATCGATACCATCCTCAGTGATCAGATTCGCCACTCGTGAAGTCTTTGCTGAAAGTATCGAACTTTTATGAAGTCTTAGCAACACAGTTGATGGTCTTAGTGTAGGATCAATGTCCTGTTTGGCAAAGACTCCAACACCACCCAATTTCGAAGGTTTCAACTCCAATAATTCGGAGTTCCAGAACCCGTTGTTTGCGGATATCCACTGCAGCACGTCCTGTGCGTCCTTGATGTCTGTGTTTGACATGATTTAAGGGACTGATATCTGTGTTATGTCCCATTTGGGAAACTCATCTCGAAATAATTTTTTTTAGTCTCGGGCCTCGGGACTCGGAACTCGGCGATTGCGGAGACTTTTTTTTGACGCAATTCCGGATATTTTTATTCTAATATTTTATGTCAAATTTGCTATATTTAATACTGAAAAATTGCCACAATTTGCTTCAATTGCTTCAATTACTTCAATTCTACACATAATTGAATTAAAAATGGTCTCTAAACTCGCTGTTATTGGTGCTAACGGCAAAGTCGCCTTCAATCTGATCAAAAGACTCGCAAAACTCAAAGATGAGTTCGAAACAGTTGCATTCATTAGAAACCCAGCACAAGGATCAAGATTTGAAGAGTTAGGAATTAAATTCTCAACAGATATTGATCTTTCTAATTCAAAAGTTTCAGAAATCACTAAAGCTTTAAAAGGTTTTGATGCTGTTGTTTTCAGTGCTGGTTCTGGTGGTAAAGGACTTGATTTAACTTTCACTGTTGATTTAGATGGTGCTGTTAAAGTTTCTGAAGCTGTCAAGGCAAATGGAATCGATAGATTTATTCTAGTTAGTGCAATCAAATCTGAAGATCGTGAATTCTGGTGGGATTTAGGTCTAACTTCTTACTACATTGCTAAGAAATACGCTGATGAAGTTATTTCTAAATCTGATATCAATTGGACTATTTTACAACCTGGTTATTTGTTGGACAGTGAAGCAACTGGTAAAATTTACCCGATTACAGAAGTCAATGCTGCTGTTGAGGATAAAGCTAATAAACCAGAGATTCCAAGAGATGATGTTGCTGCTGTTATTGTTGAATCATTGAGAAACAGAAACACAATCAAGAAGTTCATTCCTTTGATTTCCGGTGATGTTCCGATTGCTGACGCTATAAAGAAATTATGAATTTTACATTGCTGGTTAATTGTGTAATGAGTTAAAATCCAATCTCTCTAAAGAGTAAACACATTCAAAGTAGTTTATATTATATTTAATAATCTAGAGTTTCGAAATAGTCTCCTTAACAGCTTCAATGACTTGTGGATGGAATTGTGTAAGACCTGCAATCACACCTGATGAATTGAGAATTCTTCCATTACCAAAATCTAACTGGTTACCAAGAATATCAGTAACAACACCACCACTTTCTGAAATAAGCACATTACCAGCTGCATGATCCCAGACTTTTTCTTTATAAGTGGCATCAATTGGTAATCTTAGGTATAAATCAGCTAAACCTTTAGACAAAGCACAATATTTAACTTGAGAATCCATGTTCAAAGTTTGAGTTTGTGGGATTTTCAATAGTTGTTTGATCTTGAATTGATCATCATGAGAGGAATGACCTTTCTCAACACCTTCACAAACGGTGATTTCAGAAGTTGATTTTAAATTCTCGTTCATGTGGATCTTTGTTGATTTTTGCAAATCTTCATCAATGACTTCATCGTATAGTTTAGAGTAATAAGAACCTTGTGTTTTGATAGCCGTGAATAAACCACCTTTATAAGTAGGAGATTTTAAACTGTCTGGTAAGTTTGGACAACCAACCACACCTAGTTGAACAACACCATCAACAATTAATGCAAGACAAACAGCGTATTGATCACCTCTTAAGAAGCCTTTGGTACCGTCAATTGGGTCAAGAGCCCAGAATCTACCTACTCTACCACCATTGGAGGCACCTTGGTCAATGATTTTAGAAACTTGTTCAATTGAGTTGAATTTTGGACCGAGTAACTCAGAATGGGTAAATTGATCGTTTTTTTGCAATTCTTTCAAGATTCTGTCAGACAAGTCCTTGTTCTCTTTCAAATCACCAGAGTCTTCCTCACCAATGATCTCATCGTTTGGGAAATTGTGCTTGATCGCATTGATGATGATTGCTTGTGCACTGAAATCACCAACTGTCACTGGGGACTTGTCCGTCTTGGTGATGGTGTTGTGAGCCTTGTCCTTGAGGACCTGCTCAGCGACTGATCTCGTCAAATAAGCTGCTTTCTGGACTGCGAGTCTCGCAATATAGGCCTCTCTCTCGTACATTTGTCTTTAGTCTCTTTTAATTCAATAGTCTCAAAAGTCTCAATAGTCTCTTCGCTTAAGTCTGGTTGATTTTCCCACTTATCAATTTTTTTTCAAGCCTCAAACTGTGGCTTGTGTGGCTGAGTTATATAAGCCATTCGCGAAAAAGTTCCAAGAGGGTACCAAGACCAAACACGTTTAATAAATTATTCACTGCCACTATCATAAATATTTCACTTCATTTCATTTCATTTCACCGATTGTTCAGTTCAGTTATTCAAGAATGAAAATCGCCTTCCTTCACCCAGACTTGGGGATTGGTGGTGCTGAGAGACTGATCGTGGATGCGGCTGTTGGTCTGCAAAACGAGGGCCACAAGGTGACCATCTACACCTCACACTGTGATAAGACGCATTGTTTCGAAGAAGTTTCCAATGGGACTTTAAGAGTTGAAGTGTATGGAGATTTCTTGCCTCAGGCCCTGTTTGGGAAGTTCAAGATCGTCTTTGCCGCATTGAGACAAATGGTGTTGATATTGACTTTAATCATATCTGGATCGATATCAGAATTTGATTTCTTCATAGTTGATCAATTGTCCTACGGGATGCCATTATTACATTTATTCCATGAACAAAGAGCCAGAATATTGTTCTATTGTCATTTTCCTGATTTGAGACTAGCATCACGTTCAAGTTTGATTAGGAAAATATACAGGTTCCCATTTGATTTATTTGAACAGTTTTCAATGACTGCTGCTGATTCTATTGTTGTTAATTCAAATTTCACAAAATCTATCTATGATGAAAGTTTCGGATTGATTAAAGATGTGAGAGTCCCTGGGGTCATATATCCTTGTGTTGATTTGAAAACTGAGGAAATCACTAAAGAAACTGAAGATTTGGTTGATAAATTTGTTGGTAATGATGTTTTTTTCTTAAGTATTAACAGATTTGAAAAAAAAAAGGATATCGAATTGGCAATTAATGCATTTCATTTATTCAAACAGCAAAATGAAGACAAGACAAAACTGGTTATAACTGGTGGTTATGACAATCAATTATTAGAAAACATTGAATATTTACAACAATTAGAAAAATTATCAGAAGATTTAAACCTCTCCAAAATAACAATCTTCAATAAAGATTACAACAAACTCACTAAATCTCAATTATCCAATTATGACATTATTTTCCTACCTTCAATATCATCAAATTTAAAAGAAGCATTATTATCAAAAACAAAATTATTACTATATACCCCATCTTTTGAACATTTTGGTATCGTCCCACTAGAAGCCATGAAATTCGGCAGACCCGTCCTTGCAGTGAACAATGGTGGACCTATAGAAACAGTTGTCTCCCTAGATGAAGATCCAGCAAACGGTACTGGTTGGTTGATTGAAAAAAACGCACAAAAATGGAGTTTGAAATTAAAACAATCATTAAGTTTGAATTCTAAATCAATTGCAACCAATTCAACAAAAAGATTGAATGAGAAATTCACATTGTTGGTAATGACTCAATCTTTTGAAAAAAATATGTTATATACTTTGAAAAAACCTTATGTGAGGTATATTTGGGAAAAATTATTACATGGTTGGAAAATTCCATTGTTTATTTATTTGCACAAGACATTCTTACCACTTTTTGCATATGCTTTGATGATTGCTTCATTCTTTCCACCAAGCATCTTCCAAATATTGACAATTGGTGGGTTATCAGTGTTGTATGTCTTACAACCACATTGGTTTGAGAAAAGATGGTGATCTTACAAAACTTCATTGGAGAATATAAATCCATTACAAAAAGGTATCAAGAAACATAAGCAAAGTAATCATTAGATTATATACTAATACCGACATCAGTATTAACTAGTTAAAAAAAACATTGTAATTTATAGCACTTTCGAAAAAAAGATGCAAAAATTCCGAATTAAAAATTGAAACAAAGAGAATGGAAGCAGATCTCGAATTATGAACGTTGCTGTTGCTGTTGCTGTTGCTGCTGCTGTAATTGTCGCTGTTTAGCCAAAACTGCCTGTTTTTGTTGCAATATCAGTCTTTGTTGAGCCAGCATAGCTTGAGCTTGCGGGTTCAGATGCTTCTGCTGCTGCTGCTGCTGCTGCTGCTGCTGCTGTTGAAGCTGTTGCTGCTGTTGAAGAAGTTGACGTTGTTGCTGTTGCTGTTGTTGCTGTTGTTGTTGTTGTTGAGACAATTGTGCAG
Source organism: Gotozyma siamensis (assembly GCA_030579035.1). NCBI lineage: Eukaryota > Fungi > Ascomycota > Saccharomycetes > Phaffomycetales > Phaffomycetaceae > Gotozyma > Gotozyma siamensis. Next base: position 243,560 of record JAKTZZ010000011.1, read on the forward strand.
GGTTTGGTGTTGCAGTAGCATTATTATTCTTATTTAACAAAATTCTTTGAGGTGCTCTAACCAAGAACAAATGTTCATTTGGTTTATCAACATCCAATAATGCAGTACGACCATTCATACCACCAACACCATTACTATTAGTGATTCTTGGTAAAATTGCACCAGCAAACATTTCTCTCATTCTTAAGAATTTAGTCCGAACTCTTGTAGGAACAATAGTTTTACGTTCTAATGGTAATGGGAAAGATCTTGTAACACCCGCAAAAACAGCTTGAGTTTCTTCATCAGAATCCAAGGTTGCAGAACCACCATGCATCAATTCATCCTTATCTGCTTGTGCTTTGGCAGCTTGTCCAGCAATCTTAACTTGGTTCTTGTGTTGATAGGCAGCCAGCAGTGTATCATATGGAGCTGAACGACCAGGAACAGCACGTTTGGCACCCATTGAATGAGTTTTACAAGTCAGTGATCTTGCACATAATCCTCCACTTGGTAAAGCAACCCCACATTGTTTTTCAACATCAACTGGACCTTTGTTCTTGTTACTACTGGCAGTTTTCTTTTTTTGCTTTGTAGTGGATACAGCATTTGGATCTTTCTTGACTTTCTTAGGCTTGGTGCTCTTAGTTTCATATTCTAATGGTGTTTGTTCTCTTGCTCTCTTTTTGGTATCGTTATCATTGGAGGAGTATGCCATTGGTTGCTGTGAGTGAGATGAAGATGATGATGCTGGTGGGTTTCTCTCTCTTTGCTGTTTCATTTCAAGACAAGTTTGGATATGGTTTCTAATATGTGAAACTAAGATTGGTCTTGTGCAAAGGGTACAGATTCTATAGCTAGCTTGGGCCTGTAAAGGTTGGGCAAGGTCGATAGTGTTCTTGAAGATTGAACTGGACGGATTGACCTCGACAAGAGTTTCCAAATATTGACCCAAGTCTTTCCAAACGATATCTTCCTGCTTGTCAGATGCAATACCTTGTTTAAGACCTTTAATATCTGAATCAGCACCAAAGCTTTGAGGAATTGTCAAAACAGGATCAAAGCTAGAGGCCATTACTTTAAACGAACAGTGGTGGGATGGATATCGTTAACAATCGTTGCCTGTGGGAATTAAAAAAAAAATTGGCAAGACTGAAAATAAATTTATTATTGGTATGTCAAAAAAAAAATGTGTCACAAACAGAAACAAGGGGACTAAGACTGGACTGATAAAACAAAAAACAAGTCAACGGATTAAATAAGCAGCTTATGGAAATGGTGTGTGGATGCCGTTCAGTGCGTGTGTGCTAACAACTGCGACGGACAGATAATTCTCTTCACCAACTGAGTGAAAACTAATATTAGTATATATCAACTCTTTGACCAATTTTGTTTTCAATTGTTGACGATTTTTTTTTTTTTTTGCTTCTCGACGAAATTTTTTCCTGGTTCGGAGTTAGCACTCGGAGATATTATGTAATTGTGCTCATCGCTTAGTCATCCAAAAAGAATGAAAAAAAAAAAAAATTCCGGCAAAAAAATTGTACCAAATCACAAAGAGTTCATTAGTAAAAACAGAGATTGTATAATAAAAGGGCAAGTCGCTACCAATATTAGCAGATCTCAAGGGCTAGAAAATATTTGAAATGGTACTGAGCAAGATACCGTCCAGTGCTCTTCTAGCACTTTCACTCTCAATCTACTACTTCTCTGGAGGAAGACTATCTGTCATCTTATTTATTGTGGTTGTTTACAATCTATTCATCAAAAATGAGTCGGAATCCAAGAAATCCACCTCTCTAGCAGACCAGGAATCACATGAACACAAACATGAGCATAAACACAAGCACAAGAAAGAAGGAGGATGCGGTGCCGCTTGTACCTGTAAAAACAAAGGTAAAGAACCACCAAAGAAAAAACTATCAGATTTGAAGAAAAAGAAGAACTTCGGAAACAAGACTGAAGAGATTTCTATTGATTTTACAACCACATTTGCCAAACCTGTGAGTTCAAAGAATACCGCAATTGATGAGATCCCAAAAAGGGCCAAAAGGGTTCCAAAACTAATCAAGAGTAAAGGTGTCCAACCAAAACAGAAAACTCCACCAAAAGCATGGACTAAAGCAGACACATCTTTACTAGACGCCAACTACATCATCTTCTACTCATCATTGACTGGTTCATCAGAAAGAACAGCTAAGAAATTGTTTGATAAGCTATCTAATCTTGAAGAAATGAAGAATAAGCCACAAATTTTCAACCTTGATGATGTTTCTGACCTTGATGATTATTTTATCAAAGTTCCAGATTTAGACAACATAATCTATGCATTAATATTACCTTCATATGATGTTGATTCTCCTATTGATTACTTCTTGGGAACTTTAGAAGACACATATCAAGATTTTAGAATTGACAAGTATCCATTGAAAAAATTGTTAGGATATTCAGTTATCGGAATCGGTGATTCAGAATCATGGGGATCATCAGATAAATTCTGTTATCAAGCCAAGAAAGCTGATTATTGGTTAGGTAAGTTAGGTGCAAGAAGAATTTTCCCATTAGGTGAAATTTGTATCAAGACTGGTGGTGATGCCAAAATTGAAGAATGGTTAGACATGTACATTGATGCATTGAAAGATGATGAACCAATTCTATACGAGTACAAAGATTCAGATAATGAAGAGTCTGATGGAGAAGAGGAAGAAGGTGGAAGTTCAAGTGATGAAACACTTGTGGATGTTGAAGATATGGGTAAAATAATGAAATCATCATCACCAAACAAATTAGCTGAATCAGAAACGAAAGAAATGGTTGCCAAAAATTCACCAACTTTTAAGAGTTTAACAAAGCAAGGTTATACAGTTGTTGGATCCCATTCAGGTGTCAAGATCTGTAGATGGACTAAATCTGCATTAAGAGGTCGTGGTTCTTGTTATAAACTAGCATTTTATGGTATCAAATCACATTTATGTATGGAAACAACTCCTTCATTATCATGTTCAAATAAGTGTGTTTTCTGTTGGAGACATGGTACCAATCCAGTTGGTACCACTTGGAGATGGCAAGTTGATCAACCTGATGTTATTTTAGAAGGTGCTTTACAAGGTCATTACTCTAAGATTAAACAGTTGAGAGGTGTTCCTGGTGTTGTTGCTGAAAGATTTGCAGAAGCCTTCAGAGTTCGTCATTGTGCACTTTCATTAGTTGGTGAACCAATTTTCTATCCATATATCAATGAATTCTTAGGAATGTTACATGAAAAGGAAATTTCTTCATTTTTGGTGTGTAATGCTCAACATCCAGATCAATTAGAGGCATTACATAAAGTTACTCAATTATATGTCTCTATTGATGCATCATCTAAAGGTGATTTGAAGAAAGTTGATAGACCATTATTTAGAGATTTCTGGGAAAGATTAAACAGATGTTTAGATATTTTAAGAACTACTCAATCACATCAAAGAACAGTTTTCAGATTAACATTGGTTAAAGGTTTTAACATGGGTGATGTTGAAGGTTATGCTGATATGGTTGAAAGAGGTAGACCTGCATTGATTGAAATTAAAGGTGCCACTTTTTGTGGTTCATCAAGTGGTAATGGTAATCCATTAACCATGCAAAACATTCCATTTTATGAAGAATGTCAAGCATTTGTCAGAAGTTTGAACGATGAGTTGAATAGAAGAGGTTTAGAGTACGGTATTGCTGCAGAGCATGCACACTCTTGTTGTATTTTAATTGGTTCAAATCAATTCAAGATTAATGATGAATGGCATACACATATTGATTATGCTAAATTTTTTGAATTGTTGAAAAGTGGAAAGAAATTCGATAAATTGGATTATGTTGCAAAGACACCGGACTGGGCACTATGGGGATCTGAATCTGCAGGGTTTAATCCAGTTGATACAAGACATGTAAGAAATAAAAAAAAGAAGATATTGGAAGAGATTAATGATTCTTGAGCATTTTCAAATTCTGCATTTTATGAAATGAAATAAATATACCCTTGAATAAGATTTTTTTTTTTACTGTAGCATTCATTTTCAGGCTACTGCTTGCCCTTAAGGCTAACTCAGTCACTCTCACTAGCTACCTCTGCCCATGTTTACAAACAATAGATTAGGGTATATTGATGAATTGATTTACTGAGACGATAATGTACACTGTATTAATTATAATATGCATGTGTGCACGCCATCAACGATTAATCATTAAGTTGAACAGTTGGAATGGTCACGAGTTTGAATTTCAAATCATATATCCGGTTCGATTCATAACTTCAGGCTTCATAAATTTAATATCGAAGACTATCTATCAAATCTTTCTTTACCCTATCAGCTACGAATTCGCGAACTTGAATTTTATCTGGAACACAGCTCCAAAACTCCAAGAAAATGAATAAAAAATCCGCAATAAACAACTAACTGAATACTTTTATGTACTGAAATGCTTCCATAACTTATCCGAAGATCCTATCATACCTGCTGAAGCTGTTTTCAAGCTCTATTTCTTCATACCTGGCATTTAAAACTCGCTACAGTGATTTTCGCGAAAGTTGCCTAATTGGGCGTACTGGCCCAGGGTGGTGGTGTTGTTGTTCAGCGCTGGCGGCAAGGGGAAAAGTCTGGATAGAGGGCCTGGGGAGTGCAGAGATCTTGTAGAGTATCTCTGAAGATTCTAGGCGACTCAGTCACCAGTTTTTAACAAAACCCATAGGTTCCTTATATGGTGTATAGGCTTGAATGTTTATATATGTGTGAATATTTAGTCAAATTTAGATGCTGTTATTTTCATAAAGATAAATTATACGATTATAGCAAAGTTCAGAAGAGTTGAGCCTAAACATTCTTTCATGACTTATTTGAATCCTTTGCAATCAGTTAAAGTTGAAGTTGTTTCTAAACCAAACGTGCAAGAACTTTTTGATTTTTTCTTTTTCCAAAAAGTACTAAAAAACAGACTGTAGTTTCAATTTCTCAAAGAATGTTTGACTGGTTTAAGTTAAAATATTTATAGAAGTCAGCATGAGCATCTCTTCTCCCTAAAATGCATTCGAATTCGAGTAATTAGATCAGTTGTGAATTGGCAAAATCTGCTTAAATATATTTAATCCCGAGCAAAATTAACAGTCGACGTTAAACTTTTTATTTTTAAAAAATATAAATTAAATCAATTCAAATATATAATTAATATTGGACTAATTCATATTCATAATATATATCTTCTAGCTGTGGAATTTTAGAGCACAGCAAGACGTCGTCGTAATATTGTTTGCAATCCAAACAGATTACGAAACGCTAATGATTCTTTCTAGACTAACAGAAAAAGATTCAAGCAGAGACAGAATAAGCTAAAGAGAAACTTTTGTCCTCTGCTCTCCATATTGTCCACAATTTTGAAAATATTAAACGCTTCAGCAACTCTAGAGAGTTATTGAGCTACAGTTAAGCTGTGGGAGAGTCAAGAAATTCGAAAAAATTTTTTTGAAATCACCTTAGTGGTAGAACTCAGATAAGAAAGACTTACGAAGATCTTTTAAACCCACCAAACTCTACATTACGGATAATTTCCTGCGGCAGATTTTATCATGAACATAAGCAGTATCTTTGTTTATTATCGATGATTAACCGATTTTGGGATTTGAGTGTGCTACAGATTCTTCAATTGTCTCCAATGTGACCAGTTCTATTCATGTTAACTTTACTCTTCTCATGAGAGTCTATAAAATTTGCTCTAATGATGGCCCTCTATCTATTTGAATCACAAATGAAAGTTAAGACTCAATTGTATAAGGAGAATGTCCACAGATGAGAGCTAAAGCGATAAACGATCTCTTTACGCCTATGGTTCCATCTCTATCCGCCTTCAGTATAAAATATGTAGATGGAGAGGTGCACCAACCAAAAATTTGGCAGGAAAAAAAAGTTCGATAATTTTTACTACAAACTTCAAGATGAGGTTCAATCAAAATGGATTCATCGCTTTCGAGACTATTACAATGGGCCCAATCGAACGATGCAACAATTGATCCGAATCTCAACTTCCAAATCTCATCAGATAGAGGGATCTATGCCACTTATAACAAGACCCTCACTGAGCCTTCAAGCTCACCACAATTGACTATTCCTTCCCAATTGATGTTAACTAATGATTTGTCTAGTCGATACTTCAACATGGAGATAGATGATCGTAACCCAAATTGTTCGCTGAAGCTTTTTCTTGCCAAACTTAAGTACGGTCCTCGATCTGATTGGGATGAAGAGATGGGAAATAAGATCAATTATCAAGAGTTTTTTGGGCCTTATGTTGATCTGCTGCCCGTTGGTACGCAGACAGGGGCATGTTTCTATTGGAATGAAGAAGAGTTGAAGTTGTTGAGTAATACAAATCTTGGCGGCTCAATAGGATTGAAGTTGAGAAGTTTTCTTGAAGAATGGAAAGTTTCTGTCTCGCTTTTACAACAAAATGATCTGAAATCCAATGCACAAGTTGAAAAAGATTTGGAGTTTTATGGGAAATTTGACGGTTTATCTACTGAAGAGATCTTGAAAGAATTGCTTGAAATCAAATCTTGGACAAGTTTTGGTGCATATTTATGGACTTGTGTTATCTTCACATCAAGAGCATTTCCTAACCATATAATAAATGATAAAGTCAAAGATGGACAAGCTATCTTACTGCCAGTCATCGATTTACTCAACCACAACAATTCAACTAAAGTGAACTGGTTACACACAACCAAAGATGGAAATGATTATTTTGCATTGCATAACTGTGATGTCTTAAAACAAGACGAAGAGGTGTTTAATAATTATGGAGCAAAAGGAAATGAAGAACTATTGATGGGGTATGGGTTTGTTATAGAGGACAATAGAAATAATTCTGTTGCATTAAGACTTAAATTACCTGCTGAAACTATACAAGCAGCTCAAAGTTATGGTGTCAAGATCCCAAAGATTGACGATTATACTTATCATGCTTTCCAAAATAGAGTGGAACAGAGTGATAATTCTACCCTAAGTGAGCAAGAAATCAATGATGGTATACTTTACTTCATCAATGAGTCTAGTTTGATCCCAGAGAACTTGCTGTCTTTGTATCAATTTCTCTACAGGAAGCCACATGAAGAGAAACCAACTCTAAGGTCTAAACTTGAAGCATTACAAAATTTGAAAGTCACACTTGGTCAAAAATTGAAAACGATCAAAAAAACTCCAAATATTAACCAGGAATTAGTGGATGAACACAAAGTGTATTGTGCCTCAATTTATAGAAATGATCAAGTCAAATTATTGAAACAATCGTTAGATGAAATTAAAAAAGTTGAGAAATCATTACTTCAGGATTTCAAACCATACGTTTCCAATCTTAAGAAACTATACAAGAAAGATATTGAACTTCAGAGATTTTTAGAACAATACTTGAACATACCGGACTTTGAGACTATTGAAGCTGAAGATTTGACTGATGCTGTGCATTTCATTTGGGTGATCTTAAACGGGGAATCCACTACTGATCCCGAATATAACGCACCAGAACACATTCTTGCTCAATACAGACGGTCTCATGGCTCAGAATTGGATGAAACTGTTGGCAAGTTCAAAGGATTTGAAGAGTTTTTACAGACTCGCTTCCAAGGAGCTGAAATAGCTGATAAATTGACAGCTGAAAATCTGGCATTAGCACACAAAGTGGTTAGTGAAAATAGTTATACTCGGATCAATACGAATGAGATTATTTTGATAGATTATTTAGAAGTGTGAATAGATTTTAAAAGATTACAAAATTTAGCGGTAGTATAAAATCAGTAACAGTATCGGAAAAAAAAATTATACAAACTCATCCACCATTAGATAGGAACCGATTCGATTCACACACTAATGTCGCTTCCCGTACGGCAACTGAGACTCTACTCCACTAAAACGAAGGTGCCGATCGAGAAGGCCTTCACAGAGCGACTCGCACAGCTAAAATCGCAGAGCGAGAAGTCAGAATCCTTGAACTTCAACTCATTAATCGATCAAGACCCCAGGTTATTGAAACTGGCCCAAACATTAGAACAGAAGAAGTTCGAGCATGACAACCAGCAGGCTCTCAAGCACACCAAGATCCCGTCTTATGCATCCAAAGAGGCCCGTGACACGGCAAGTGCAGTCCCGTGGACCGGAACAGAACACCATTCAGACTCTGCATTGCGTATGCTGGTGGATAAGAACAAACCACTGCGATCGAACCACCAGGCGAAGAAACTGGCGTCTGCGAAAGCAACTGTACTGGACTACGAGATACAGAAGAACAACCCACACAGCAGTGATGATGAAGCCAAATTCACGGAGTTGTATAAAGAGAGATTCACACCGATTGGTTCGTTCGAGAAGATCAAGACTATTGCTGATGCGAGAATAGAAGAAGCTATGAAAAGAGGAGAGTTCAAAAACATTGACAGGAAGACCAAGCTGAACCATGAGATCGGACCACACGTTGATCGAACAGAGCATCATCTCAACAACATATTGAAGAATCAGAATATTGTTCCTCCCTGGATCGAGAAACAAGGTGGAGTGAATCTCGAGATTGCACAGTTCAGGGAAGAACTTAGAAATAAATGGGAGACTCATGTTCTTATCCATAAGAGCAATGACGTTGAATACTTGCGAAAGGAGTTTTTTAACTCGCAGTCATCGTTGTACGATCACAAGATCAGGAACTTGAACAACTCGATCAGAACGTACAATCTCCAGGCACCGATGCACACACACAAGTTCTATCTGCTCAAGGACAAAGAGTTTCGAAGATGCTTCGAGGAGGTGGATATAGAAGAAGTGAGACTGCGAGACAAATCTCTGAGAGAGTCTAAAAAGGCCCAGGACATTGAGAACAAACCGGACACTTTTTCCTTCAGATTCTGGAAATGGGGTAGTTGAACTGAGTCACCGAGTACCCAGTTACATACGCATCAATAAAGGACCCTGTGTACTTTTCAAACCGTTTTTCCCTTGTATTCTCATCACGTCAAATATCAACATTTGTTTGTTTACCTTTTCCCGTTTCGGAACGATCAAAACAAAACAAAAAAAAAATAACACAAACTATTTAAGTAAACACTCACCAGCGCAACATACTCAAGATGGACAGGCTGTCACGCTCCAGACCGACGGACAGACTCTCGACGAGTAGCGGAAGAGCGCCGCTCACGAAGATTCACCTGAACGGCTCCAGAAGTCGTCTTTCTAATGCCAAACAGCCGTCATATATGGCCCCTACAATCGCTGCCTCGAACAACGTGGTATCACCAAGACGGATCAGAAGACTCTCGACTGCCACTGAAAGGAACATACGAAAGTCGACGCCGTGGAGCATTTTGCAGGACTCGAGTGTCCCGCTCAGGAAGTACACTTTGGACGATTTTGAGATTGGGAGAAAACTAGGAAAGGGTAAATTTGGGAAAGTTTACTGCGTGAAGGACAAGAAGACTGGGTTTGTTTGTGCTTTGAAGTGTATGGAGAAGAAAGAGTTGATGGATTATAAGATCGAGAAACAGTTTAGAAGAGAAGTGGAGATACAGTCTCATTTGAGACATGAAAACATTTCAAGATTGTATGGGTATTTCCATGATTCAGAAAGAGTTTATTTGATCTTGGAGTATGTGATATATGGGGAGTTATACAAACTATTGAAAAGGAAGAAAAGATTCAATGATATTACTGCGTCATATTACGTGTATCAGATGGCAGAAGCATTGTCATATTTACATTCAAAACATATCATTCATAGAGACATAAAACCAGAGAACATATTGGTAGGATTTGATAATGTCATTAAGATCAGTGATTTCGGTTGGAGTATCCATTCACCAAGCTCGAAGAGATCTACGATGTGTGGTACATTGGACTATTTGCCACCTGAGATGGTCGAAGCCAAAGATTACGATTATCAAGTTGATGTATGGTCATTAGGAGTTTTATGTTATGAGTTGCTAGTAGGTTCTCCTCCTTTCGAAGAAGATGTTAGAGATTTAACATACAGAAGAATTGTCAAAGTTGATTTAAGAATACCGGCATATGTGGGTCCTGATGCTGCTGATTTGGTCAAAAGTTTATTACAGTATAATCCAGAGAAGAGATTTTCTCTATCAGAAGTTAAGAATCATCCGTGGATAGTGAAAAATAGACCACTATGGCCACAGAAAGTTACTATATAAAAGTCTCATATTAATACCCCCAGGTCACTATATTATAGGTGCTATATACATGTGTAGGTTTCTTATCATTAAATAGTGACTCTCCTGACTATGCTTTACCTTTGGCAAATCTATTTATCCAGTTTTTAGTTTTCTTGTCAGTGATTATGAAGACTCTACCACTTTGGTTCATTCTCCCTGTTCTTCCCACTCTATGAATCAAATCAACAGAAGTGTTTGGAGAATCATAAAGAATAACGTTTCTAACACCAAAGAAATTCAAACCTCTTGCTCCAATATCGGTAGTCACCAAGATTTTCAACTTTCTTGGATCTTTTGAATCTGAACCAGTTTGAAAATTTTTCTTGATCCTGATGTTTGAATCTTTAATGTAGTGATACTCTTCTTTCTTTGAATCACTGCTCTCCAAATTTTTCAGTAATCTAGGTGGATTTATAAAAATTGATATCTTGGAACTTCTATCTTCTGGTTTATCATTCCCTGTGAGCCCCACCACATCATGATTATAATCAGCTTTCAGTTTCTCAACCAATGGTTCAACGTCTTGTTTACTGTTGACAAACACAATGCATCTCTTTTCATAATCCTTTTCAGTACCATCTGAATGAATCGCATATAAAGTCTGTGCCAATGCCTTCAGTTTTGATCCTTGATACGGTTGAATTTCAGAGTTGATCAAATGATACTTGACCGATTTAGGAGATTTATGCAAAGTTGGCGAAATCAACAACTTTGGTTCTGTTCGACTTGGGAAAATTTTAGTGATGGCTTGTGTTAATTGATTAGATATCGTAGCTGAACACAACACGACTCTTTGCACATTGAACATCGCATGCATTGATGCATAAGTGTCCTCGATGAATGATCTGTCCATTAGGGTGTCTGCTTCGTCAATCACGAGGAATTTGACACCAGATAGGACGTGTTGTGCATTGTTCAACATTCTAATGTTCTTGATGGTGTTTAATTTTCCCGGTGTTGTAATTAGGATATCGATTCTGTTTTTGAAAGCATCAGTGAATTCATTATGTGTGGTTTCGAAATTCCATTTGAATGGTTTTATTCCAATTTCAGACTCAATGTCCTTGACGTTTGAATACACTTGATCAACTAATTCTTGCGTTGGTAATAAAATCACAGATCTGACCGCAGCTCTTTGTTTAACCATATCCCAATTCGGGGTGGATTCCTCCTGTTGTTTCAAGAAATCAAGCATTGGTGTCAAGTATGCCCATGTTTTACCAGATCCTGTTTCTGCAGCTATTGTATAGATTTGTAAATTCTTATCCATTAAATCTTTAGCCATTTCATGTATCACTATAGTTTGAATCTTTGTGGGTTTGATCTCGATCTCTTCATTGTCTTTGTAATTTTCGAAATTCTGTGAATTCAACACAGTTTGGTTCTTTAGTTGTTTGATAGTTAGGTCTCTTATGCTCGGAGTGATCTTTAATTCTAAGAATTCAGTGATCTTAGTGACTAAATTCTGTCCTTTGTTCAGGATTTTGTTCTCAAATGTGGCTAGCACAGGCAATGTACTTTCTTTTTTCTCCTTCTGTTTCTTCACTTGATTCACCGGCTGTACTTTCTTTGGACGTTTTTGATAGTCATCATCGAAATCTGACGCCTTGATGTTGACTTTCTTCCTCTTGAACACCTGAAGCCTGCTGTTTTTCGCCAACCGGCTGGGCTGCATGGAGAAGTATCTTATCGAGCCGACAGAGCACACAGAACGGAACATTCTCTCGCTTTTTGCCCTTTAAATGTGTGAAAGATTGTATTAATTGCGTCTCATCTTGATCTCATTAAAACTTTTCAGTGTCACCCATCGGAACTAACCACTCCCATTTTTTTGTTGATTTTTTTTTTCGTCGACTTGATGAAAAGACAATTGAATAAGTTGAACAGGAGCATTAAAATGAGTTTGAACGAGCTGATCAAGAAGCTGGAGATCGACTCTGCGGATGAGAAGCATGAGGAAGTCTTCGAATCGGGACTTGAAATCCTGAAGTCGTCGCCACAGGACGCCAGAGCCCTTAGACTCACAGTTGTGTCGTTGATCAACCTGGACAGATACGAAAGAGCGTACAAGATCTTGAAGCAGTACAAACCAACTGCGAAGGATCCGTTAACTTTAGAGAGACTGTACGTGCTCTATAAATTGGGATTCGACAAAGAACTCGGGATTGAGTTTGAACAATTGAACGAGGATGATCTAAGTAGAGGATTATTACATTTGAAGGCACAGTATTTGTACAGATTGGGCTCATACCAGGAGGCTTTAGACATTTACCATGCGCTGATTGATGATACACAAGACCAAGAGGAACTGATAGATCTCAGCGTTAATGAACGTGCTATTTTAGCTGATCATGAAGAGTCTAAAAGTTTCACCAAGACTGAATCTATTGATGATTCATTTGATTTAATCTTTAATGAATCATTATTGGAATTTAGAGCAAAGAATTATTCTAAATCATTGGAGTTATTGTCACTTGCTGAGTCAAAAGTTCAGGAAATTGCCGACGAAGAAGAAAGAATCTCCGAATTATTACCAATTATTCTACAAAAAGCATACATTGCACAAAACTTGGGTGATATTGATCAGGCAAAAGAGATCTTGGAACAGATTGATCCATCAAGATTACAAGAGAAAGATCTAAACTCATTAATTTATCAAAACAACTATATTTCTTTATTCAACCCATCAATCACTAATCCTATAGATGCATTCATCTCATTAAAAGATTTATCATTTCCAAATTCATTGAATGCATTACATTCTAGATTCTCAAAACTACAACGTTCGAAAATTCAAAGAAATCATGCAAGATTGGCCCTTATCACTGGTCAAAACATCAAATACAAAGATCTTACATCATCTTCACTAAACAGTTTAACCCAGGCAAAAATATCAGTTGATCAAGATTCTGCCAAAGAACAAGCCAGAAAGTCATTGAGATATTCATTGAAGACTAATCAAGTGGCACCTGCTTTGATCGCATGTCAATTAAATGTCAATATTGGTAATATTGATGGATCAATTGAAATTTTGGAACGTCTTGACGATAAGGATGTCCTATTGCCTAGTGTTTCTAGTTTATTGTTGTCTTTATACGAACATGTGAATTCTGAGAAGAAGAAATTGAGTTTGTTTAATAAGATTTATGAACATTTCAAAGATGAAGAAGAATTTACAATTGATGAATATGAATATTTGAAAATCATTTCATTGAAATTTTTTGAAAGTTCAAATGTTGAAGCTAAGACACTATTGAACAAGTTGAGCTCGTTCAAATCTGATGATTTAGTTTCTATTGTCCTTGGTGAAAAAGACACAAATGAATTGAAACCAGTGGAAAATTTAACTTCTGGTTTGGACTTTGATGAGATTGTCAATGAAGGTATTGAAATAATTTCTAAACAAACTATAATAAATTCACAAAGTTATAAAATCACTAAAAAGAGAAAACAAATTCGCAAGAAATTACCAAAATCATATGAGGAAGGTAAACAGGCAGATCCTGAAAGATGGTTACCAATGAAAGACAGAAGTTATTACAAACCAAAAAAGAACAAGAAGAAAAACGTCAGAGAAACTCAAGGTGGTTCAGCTGATAATTTCACTGAAGAAGACTTATCATCGAAATCAAGACAATCAACTCCAGTTCCATCATCAAAGAAGAAATCCAAAGGTCGTAAATAAAATAACTACTTGTGATCCATTCAGTAATGTACATTCTTTTTTTTTTTTTTTGAATTATCCGTCATTATAAAACATCTCATGTAAACAAAGTATCTTCTTCTCTCAAGTATTCACCAATATCACTCTGTCTGAATGCCACTATAGCAGTTGGTTGTAAATTCTTAGATTCCAAAGTAGATTTAGCAGACACACCGAACCCGAGTGGCACATCACTCATCGAGTAGATTATGACACCAGCATGCTCAGGTATATCATCTGACATTCTCCCAATATGAGCTTTCAGGACATGATTCCCATACAAGAAAGGCATTTCACCATTTGGTTTGATCCATACTTTATATTTGGCATATTCTGATAATATGGAGACAGCAGTCACATGGAGTTTGAATTTACCCGTTTTGGTGAACTTCCCTAGACAAGTACCCAACGACATGAGGTTTGGTCTAGCAATGGAAGTGGCATATTTGGACACTTTATCAGAAACGTAGTAAACACGATCTTTCTGTAGTCTGAAAACGTGTGGGTTTTCCTTGTTGTCGACTAAGAAGGCAATGTTTCTCCCGATGTAGTGCGCGAGTTTCTCGAACACGACTTTAGTCTCCTCTTCTGTCAGGGCTCTCATTGTGTTGTTATAGTATTAGTATATAGTGTTAGTGTAAAGCGATGAGATAATTGAAAATTTTCAGAAAAAAAAAATTTTCGAATGCGATGAGGTCCCAAATTTTTCACTATTGAGAAAGAAATCTTTCAAACACTTGATAAAACTACAGAGAAAATGAGCAATGAACAGGATTTGGAGTCTACTTCGGGCAGTTACGAGCGTGGGCAGCGCGCCAAGTGGAGCAAGGCCAGAAAGGGCGACTTCAGCGATAAAAAGAGCGGAAAGAAGCAGAAGCAACAAGCGTGGGTATGTGTGGGACTTATATTCGCATGAATGATAGTTACTAACCATCTGAAAGTGCTAGAGAGAGAACCTGGGACATCCCAAGGGAGCCTGTGGAGCCTATCTTAGGCGAGGACGGGAAACCGATCCCAAGACTGCCAAAGAAGAAAGTTGCGGTCTTGATTGGATACTGTGGAACAGGATACCATGGAATGCAAGTGAATCCTCCTCAAAAGACCATTGAAGGTGATTTATTCGATGCGATGGTCAAGGCAGGTGGGATCTCCCCATATAATGCCAGTGATCCTAAGAAGTCTGGATTCATGAGAGCTGCAAGAACTGATAAAGGTGTCCATGCTGCTGGTAATTTAATCAGTCTGAAAATGATTATCGAAGATGAGAACCTCTTGAGCAAGATCAATGAGAATTTGCCAGAGACTATCAGAGTTTGGGGGATTGAAAGGGTCAACAAGGCGTTTGATTGTAGAAAGATGTGTGGATCTAGAGTTTATGAGTATTTATTGCCAACATATGTCTTGATTGCACCAAAACCAAACAGTGCCCTGGCCAAGAAGATCAAAGAACAAGAAGAATTACATCCAAATGTGACTAGAAAAGATGAAGAAAGTGTTAGATTTTGGGAAACTTATGATCAAGCTGTTAAAGATGCTGGATTCACTGAGGAAGAATTGGAAAAGATTGCTAATTTCAAACCTGTTCCACAGTCTGAATACGATGAAAATGACGAGATGATTAAACTCATGAGAAGATACAAAGCCATTGAAAACAATTTGAAAAGAGCATACAGAGTCTCCGATGATAAATTAGAACAACTACGTAAAGCAATGGGCATATACATTGGTCATCACAATTTCCACAATTTCACACTGGGTAAGACTTTCAAAGATGCCAGTGCTGGAAGATACATGAAAGGAATCACTGTGAGTGAGCCATTTGTCATTGATCAAACTGAGTGGGTCTCCATTAAGATTCATGGTCAATCTTTCATGTTGCACCAGATTCGTAAGATGATTGCAATGGCCTCATTGGTTGTGAGAACTGGATGCCCGTTGGAACGTATCAGTGAAGCGTTTGAGGCAGAGAAAGTCAACATCCCAAAGGCTCCTGCCTTGGGTCTACTGTTGGAACAACCTGTCTACGAGGCTTACAACACGAGACTGACTGAGTTTGGATACAATCCATTGGACTTCACCAAGTATCAAGCCGAGATGGACGCGTTCAAGAAGAGCCACATTTACGACAAGATCTATGCCGAGGAAGTGAAGGAAAACACCTTTAACTCGTTCTTTAACTTCATCGACTTCTTCCAAGGCGACAACATCTTCGATTTTTTGACCGCAAAGGGCATTTCCAAGCTGGACAAGGACCAGCAGCGCGAGATCGCAATCCCAACAGAGAAGAACGAGCCGGAGGGCACCGAGGAGTGATTGTTTTCTTTAATACAGAGTGTTAGATAGTGATACAAGTAGTACTCGTAGCATTAATAGTGTTGATAGTAATAGTTTATAATAGCCCGGAAGTGGAAATACCGAGGACACTTTTTTTTTTTTATTTGAATTTTTCATCGAGTCGATTGATACTCACTATATAAAACATCAACAAATCATAATGCTCAGAGCACAGTTCAGAGTTCTCGCTCTCTCTCAGCGTTTTGCGGGCAGGGCTCTTCTGCACTCCTCTGCCCCTGTGCTAGCTGGCAAAGGAACGAAAGTCAAGGCCGTTGCCCAGGGTTTCAAAAAAGGTGGTGAAGGTAAGAAGAGTAAGAAGTCTGCCGGTAGTCATAAGTTTTTTGAAGAGTACGTCAGCACAGGAAGATTAAACAGTAAGGCCAATGAAGTTGAAGTTGGTGTCTTATCTGCTGAGTCTGAGGTGAACAGTGTGGTGAAGTACTCTGATTTACAATACAAGAGATTGATTCATGTTGGTGCTTTCAAGAAAGATCAATTTCAAGAGTTGTTTAATAAACCTATTACTTTAGTCAAGCAAGATACTTTAGAAGTTGCTAAATTTGTTGAAAAATCACTAGCATCACCATCAAAGGACAATAAAATCATCTTTTTAGGCGAAGGAGGTATTGGGAAATCCACACTATTAGCCCAAGCTCAGGCTTTATTACCACAAGATTCAGTCATAATTCCTATTTCATATGCTACTAAACTCGTTGATGGTACCAATGATTTCTGGTATGATCCACAATTGAAAACATACACACAACCAATGTATTTAAAGAAACTATTGTCCAAGATTGAATATGCTAATGAATCAGTATTATCCAAGATCAAATTATCCAAAGATGTGTCTATTGAGAACGCAATCAAGGGAAGACAAGCCATTAAATTCAACACTTCAAACACATTACAACAAGTTTTGGCAACTAAGTTCACAGCCAGACAAAGAGGTGTTATATTTCAACTATTGATCGATGAATTAGCCACACAGACTGAATTCCCTGTGTTCTTGACAGTCGATAATTTCAGTGCGTTGCCTGCTCATATCTTGACCAAATACAGAAACGTTCATGATAAAGCCATTGCTGTTGAAGAATTACAAATCACTAAAAACATCTTTGATTTAACATCGGGCCAGAAAACTTTCCACAAAGGTGGTATCATCCTAGCCACCTCTTCAGACGACAAACAAAGCATCACTTTGAATGCCGGGCTTGGATTGGTCAAACCGGATCCATATGCTAGATCATTAGAGTACAGTCCTTCAATCAGTGCCAAATTGAACGGTGTTAAACCTTTTGAAGTGAATAGACTCACTCATGAAAATGTCGGTTCTTTGGTCGAGACTTTGATTGCTGCTAATGTGTTTAGAAAAGATGAATTGGAAACATATTCGAAAGAACAGTTGATTAATCAGAAATATGCATTGAGTGGGAATGGTAATCCAAAAGAATTATTGAAATCAGTCACTATGTTCTATTGAATTGACTCAATATAAAGCCTGTATATAAGAATAAAAAGAAGTAGAAAATAATGGTGATGTATGCACTACGCTCTGTAAGATTTTAGTTTTATGAGGTTTTTCAAAATCAAACACACACTTTATATAATACAATGGGGGAAATCAAAGAGCTAAAGCTATTCAGTTCTTGGTTTCTTGGTACTTGGTTCGTTATCATTATCTTCATCATCAGAATCATCATCTTCATACCCTGGAACTTGTTCAGTTTGTGGCGCATCAAAATTGATTGGAGATTTTGGTTTTTGAAGTGGTGGATATGCCGCGTATGAATTGGCTGCTTGTTCAGGAGTTTTTTGTGGTTGCTGATGTTGATGTGGTGGTTGGTGTGGTTGTACAGGATGATGGCCATGTTGTTGGTTACGTCTGTCCAATTGGCGTTGTTTAGTGCTTTTTTCAATTGCAGGACTTGCTTCAATTAATTCCTCCTTAGTGACACCATCTTCAATAGATTTCAACACTTTTTGCAAGACAGTTATGTAATTCCCATCACTTTTATCATCTCTAAATCTCATCAATTGCCATTGTTTATTTTCATCTTGATTACATTCAACAATTCTTTCATCTAATGGTTCATTCAAATCTTTCAACTCTTTCCATTTTTCATCAGTCATTGATAAATCTGCAAAATAAGAATAAATACCTTGACCGTTATGAACATGAAGCTCTAAACCTGGTTTCACATCATAATTTGGATATTGACGATCAGGATCCCTTTCATCCAGATCTTCATCCGTATAGATCGGGATATTTAAATGAAGTCTGAAATCAACAGAGTTCTCTTCACTTGGTTTCCATTTTAATAAAGTTTCATCAGTACCAAAGATATAAGGAGTTTCACAACATGTGAAAATTAACCCATCAGAAACATGGGTCAATGAAGATAAGCTTTCAAAGACTCTGGGTATTCTATATGCTGGCTGCATGTTCTTCATCGATAGTTTAAGTGGGAAATTGACACATTCTTGAGGGAAACGACGTCTTAAGTTGAAATATGGCTGGAAGAATTCCCTGTCCAAGTATCCTAATCTTTTATCCAATGGTTTGTGCAACAGATTAGTGCCGTTCATAGCAAGACAATCAAACATCAAATATCTCAATTCTTTAGTGCCGTCTGGTTTTCTAGACAAGACAATCTCACCATCAATCAAAGTTCCATTATGGAAACCAGCATCATCATTAGGTAAAGGCAGATGTATCTCAGGAACTTTATAAAAATTGTTCTCCCTCGTGACCAAGAACACAGCCTCGAACCCATCGGGGTCACGAATACAGAACATCAAACAACGCAACCCATCCGACTTCTCACAAACGAAATAGTCCTTCTTCATCAGCAGTTGTTCAATATGTCTCTTCTGAAAACTGACCGGTTGCGAGCCCAAGAACCCGCCGCCTCGTTTGCCCACAAGCTTCGCGACCTCCTGCTGCAACGCCCTGTTCACGTCACCGGGCATCACATTGCCCGGAATCGTCGGCATCTCGCGTCCTTCCAGCATTTCTCTTACTCTTTCTGACTATTAGTACTATCTCTCTTATTTATTTTGATTGAAAAAAAAAAAAAACAAAACAACCTGCACACCCGGACACCACCAAATATTCACATCAACGAGAAATTAAGCGAAGAGCTCTTTATTCACACCTAATTTATTCAAAGAATTAACCGCTCACATGTCGAACGCGCTCTCCCGCCACCGCAGCGGCGGCATCCAAGAGGAGAAGGCGCTCACGAAGCCGGCGGATCTCCCTCACCCGGCGGCCCGCGTCGAGGACTACGCCTTTGAGCACAAGCTGGGACAGGGCACCTTTGGCATAGTCTATAAAGGCGTGTGCAAGGCCCGCAACAAGCTCGTCGCCATCAAGCACGTGCTCTCCAGGATCCAGGACAAGCATTTGTCCATCACCACCTTGAGGGAGATCACCGTGCTCAAGACGCTCAAGCACGAGAACATTGTCGAGCTGCTAGACGTAATATCAGACACCAAGAACGAGTACCTCAACAGCCACATCCACAACCCGCGCGTGTACAAGCTGAACAACGTGCTGTGCATGGTGTTCCCATACATGTCGTACGATCTCACGGGGATCCTCCAGAACCCTGATATAACCCTTTCAGAAGCAGACAGAAAATCAGTGATGTTTCAACTGTTTCAAGGTATAGACTACCTCCATCAGAAACATTACCTCCATAGAGATATAAAAGCATCCAACATTCTTCTTAATAACAATGGGCTGTTGAAGATTGGGGATTTCGGGTTAGTCAGAGAGTATCGTGGTAATACCCCTGAGCTCGACAGACAAGGTGGTGGTGAGCATCCATTGACCGAAGTGGTCATGACTAGATGGTATAGAGCCCCTGAGGTATTGTTTGGGAATAGAAAGTACGGTACGGCCGTTGATATTTGGGGGATAGGCTGTGTTTTGGGAGAATTGTATGAAAAAGTACCCATTTTGAAAGGTGAAACTGATATTGATCAAGGTTTGAAAATTTTCCAATTATGTGGTGCTCCAAACAATGCAATGGTGAATTTCGATCGTTGGAAAACTAAGAGTGGTGTTCATCCATCCGTTATTGTTAATGATGGGAATCTTATTGAGAGATTCAGTAAGACAATGACACCTGAAGGTGTTCAATTATTGAAAGGGTTATTAGAAGTTGATCCTAAATTCAGATTTACAACGGCTAAGGCATTAGAACAAGACTGGTTTCATTGTGATCCAAAACCATCGGAACGGGTCAATACCAATTTTCCAGAATGTCATGAAGCTGATGCAATTAGAAACAATCAAATCGAAAAAGCTAAAATCAATACTCAACCTTCAAGTCCTGCAGTTTCCAAACATAATAATATCAATCCTAATAAATCCGTTCCATACAATTCACAACCTTTGACGACTTCAGCAATCCCTGCAAAACCTAATTTTGCGACACAACCTCCACCAAGTGGACGATATCCAGCAAATTATCCACCACCAGGAGTCAATCATCAACCATACCCCGGACAAGTACCTACACAGCAAGGCTCAGCATTTACTGCCACAAAACAAGACCATCAACCACCATTTCAACAACTACCCCAACAGCAGCATCAGCAGCAGCAGCATCAGCAGCAGCAGCACACACAACAACAAAATTCTGGAGGTAGACGATATAATAATAGTTATCAGGATAGAAATTCAGGATTCGCTAACGGGAATGGAAGACATTACTCTGGTCAAGGACAATCGCAGGGCAGCAATTTCAACACCCGAAATGATGGACAACATCACCCAATACAGTATGGCCACCAGAGGAACAGACAAAGAAATATGTTTGTCCCTGAACACACGAGGAGATCTAATTACAACCAAGACTATCAACGAAACAACAGGGATGCTGATGGATTCAATGATTTCAATCGAGGCAATAGAGGCCCACAAAAAGATTTCACATCGAATAGAAATCGATACGGTAATTTAGAAAACTTCACAAGTGAACCAAACAAAATTCCCCAAGATTCGCACAAGTTTGGTCAGAACACGAGACTGGATCACGAGTATGGCCACCGAAACGACACAAATGGAGGGGATTACTATCCAACGTACAAACAGCGTTCTGCAAGGGAGAAAGAATCCGATCAAGAGGAGGAACCTGCCCAAAAGAGAACAAAAGTTGACTATTAATATGAGAGAGGGGAAAAAAGAGAAACAATAAAAGAACTTTCATTGAACCGAACGTAGAACACTGAAGTACTCCATTGACTGTTAATCTCTATCAGCTTTCTGATCAGCCCAAATCTTACGATTTTACGATTTTTTTTTTCTGTCTGTTTGTCATTTGTTAATAATATTCCATCACTGTATTCTTTTTCTACCTAAAATTTTTCCATCTTAATCAATCATTTCATATTGTAATTAGGTAGTCTCCAAATGACGCAGAATTCGGAGGTTCTCAGTGAAGAGCTCCAGGGTGGGTTCAGATCCAAGAGAAGGGCCGCAAAAGTGGACTACACTGAAAAGAAAGAGGACTACGATTTCGATGTCAAGCAAATCTCAAAGAAGGACAGTTTGGAGAATGGCATTAAGGAAACAACCAGCACAAATAGCAAGAAAAAAAGGAAGACGAACAACAATGTGTCGAGGTCTGAATCGCCTTTGTCGTCGCTGGACTTCGACATGGACTTGAGTTGCTCGATCCCATTGAATTATCAACCTGATGTCAACGATTGGAAATTCTCAAATATACTAAATCTGGAAGGTGCAATCGTTAAAAACAAACTCGTCCTTGTGTTGAAAGATGGCACGACAGTGAGGAAAAACGAGAACGTGTACATGATCTGTGAACCACCGGGGGAACCGTACTACATTGGACGTATCATGGGGTTTGTCAACAAAGACAAGGAAAGACAGCAAGAAGAAGACACTACGGTGAATATCAACAACACCCAAGATTTGGAAGAACCAGCAGAAAAGTACTCATTCAAGATAAATTGGTGGTATAGATCAAGAGATATTTCCAAACATTCGACCGATTCGAGGTTGGTTTACGCATCCATGCACTCGGATGTCTGTCCCATACAGTCATTCAGAGGGAAATGTGTTGTTAAGCATAAGGATGAAATACAGGATCTGGAATCTTATAAATTGAAACCTAATCAATTCTGGTTTGACAAGTTCTTTGATCGTTATATGATTAAATTCTATGATGTCCTAACGACTGAGCATTTGACGAGTCTACCGATAAATTATAGAACTGCATTGAATAAGAGATTCCCATACATTTTTCTCGAACAGGGTAAATCAAGGGAAATGCTACAAGAACCAAAATCATGTGTGAAATGTCATCAATGGTGTTCGAATAATGACTCTGTCCTATGTTGTGAATGCGGGGATATTTATCATATGCTTTGTCTTGATCCTCCACTTTTGAAGAAACCAGCAAGAGGGTTTGCATGGTCATGTCTTCCATGTACTAAGAAATTAGAAAGTAAGAAACTGATACCCAATGATAAACTTCATGCCCAACCTACAACTGTCGAAGAAGAAAAAGAAACATCAGATTTAATGACCCAATCGTCCCCTGACATCGAAACTAAAAAGATCCCACAGTATGAAGAATCAGCAATCCAATTCTTACAAAAAGACAATCATTTAACATTTCAACAACGAAGAGACTCCGAGGAATGGATTTATAGATATTTAGGTATGCATGCCAAATTAGAAGATGCCCTAGATTTACAAGATCGTCCATATCCAAGAGCTGCATCCCGACTTGGTCCTAAGAATCAACTCACTGGTGTTCAACTTGGTTGGTATAATCATCCCGTTGTTTATTTCGATGATTCTGAACTCCCGGAGAGTTTCCAAAACAGAACTCAATTTCATGGACCTGCTGGTAGGAAAAGAAAGATTGATGGTAGGAAAAAAAGATTCAAGAATGACAAGGCACAGAACGAGTTGTTTGTACCTTTGAAAGTTCCAAAAGAGTTTGAAAATGTTGATCCTGATGAATTCCCACTATGGTTACAACATCGTCCTAAAGGGTATATAGAAAGAGGTGGTGATGATGGTAGGACTTCTGAACTTTTATGGAAAAATCCAACAACTTTACAAAATGCAACCACTCCTGGAGAGGTTAATGCTTTATTAGACGAATATGTCAAGTCTTGTGATTCAATTGCTATAAATATCGGGCTACTGCCGAAAACACCAAATTTTCAAGATAGGATCTTAAAAAATTTACTTGATTCAAATTATGATATTGAAAAAGCAATGGAGAAGAACAAACTGCTAACAAAGACTGATTTATTAGAACCACAATTCTCTAAGCAAGAAGTCAAAAAATTTGAAGATGGTATTAAAAAATATGGATCTGAATTATATCCAACTTTCAAAGAAGTTAAATCACAACCATTTGGAATGATTGTTAGATTTTATTACCTATGGAAGAAAACTCCAAATGGTAGAAACATATGGGGTAATTTCGCAGATCGTCGAAAATTCAAATCTTCTTCAAAAGTCGAACATACCAAGAATAAAGAAGTTGACATTTCTAATGAAAATGATGATTCTTCATATGATATGCAAAAAATCACCAAATTCCAAGTCTGTTGCAAACATTGCAAAACGAAAACTACTAAGCAATGGTTTAGATCACCTGGTCAGCAACATCCTGATGATTCTCCAGAGGTTCAATACGCATTATGTTCAAGATGTGCAAGATTATGGAGAAGGTATGCTGTTATTTGGGAAGATCCAATTGAAGTTATGAAAAAGACTGTACAAAAGGGAAGCACAGGATGGAAGAAGAAAGTTGAACAAGAATTGATTTTGGATGCTGAATTGATCATGAAAGCAAGGAACGAGGCCGGACTCACTGATGTCTCAAACAGCATTAAGAAACAATCAGTTGAACCTACAATTCCTGAAAATGGTAAAATAGAACATGATCAGAAATCAATCGAAAAAGTAAAAGATTCAACACCACCACCTGTTTCCAAAGGAAAGAGTCAAAAGGGAAACACTAAAGCCAAACCAGGAAATGACGTTTCTGAAAACAGTGGGGGTTCAACTCAAAAGGGCAACACCAAAACCAAAAAGGAGAAGGACCCTTCTTTTGAAAGAGTTGGAGTTTCATCGCTCATATATGACAATTCAACCGTCACGGTCACTAATAACCCTCCACATGGTCTAATCTTTAATATTATTGATCTTCCAAATGTTCAATCAACCATCAATGCGAAATATTATCAAATCAGTTCACCAACATATATGTCCAAACCTAAATTCAGTCAAGTTTTTAAAACTGTAACACCTCCTCAATATTCCAAACATCCAACCACTCAGATCCCTGTCAAGTCATGTGCCGTTTGTTTCAATATCGATCGCAATGACTCTACCGCATTGCTCAGATGTCAAATGTGTCAAACTTGCGTGCATCCCTCCTGTTATGGCATTGACATCAAGCATGAACTTCGAGACATGTCATTACCGAATCAAAAATGGTGTTGTGATTCATGTTCTAATGATTTAAACCCATTAATATCAACAGATTACACATGTGTTCTATGTCATGATTCAGAAGCTGGTACTGCACCTTTGAAAAGAACGTTTGAAGGATCTTGGGTGCATGTGTTGTGTGCATTCATGACCAAAGGTGTAACATTTCTTGATTTGAAGACATTACAGCCAGTGTTTGGGACTGTCAATGGTGCTAATTTGGGAAATGTTAAAAAGACAGAGGATTTGAAATGTGATCATTGTTCCAAGGTGTTGAAACTTAGTGATTTGTTAAAATTTGATTTGGCATCTTTTGGATTTAGATTAGATGAACACAATTCTAAAGATGCTTTGAAGGTTGGTAATGTTGTTGGATCACTTAGACCAGTAATGATATGTAAAGAACATAAGGGTTTGGAAAATTTCTTCAGACATGAAGTTGGAGCAAAGAAAGTTAAAAATGGATATCAGCATTCATTATTGAGATTTTTTTTAGATGATTTTAAGAAATTAGAAAAAACTAACAATAGTGGTGTTGCTTTAAGATACAGGGAGTTCAAAAAGCTTCAAGACAATGGTGTTGACGCAAATGGGGTTCATGATGAAAGAAAGGGCGTTGCTATGAAGAATGGCGAATCTGAAGATGTTCCTAAGGAGTGTAAATCATGTGGAATCATCAAACCTTTGTTTTGGTTATCTGATGGGTTATGTTTTGGTTGTTCTTCGAAATGTTCATACAGGAGACCAGAATCTGATTTGAAACCGATTATTGAAAGTGATTTCAAAGAAACGAAATATGTGTTTCAGACAGATGATAATAAGATAATCAAACCACAAGTTGTTGATTTTAATGCCATTTTCGACAAACAAGAACAGAATAGAAGTCATGAACAGAACTTTGAAGAATGGAGTGCTTCGTTTAATCCTTTTGAAGATGGTTCTTCGACGGAGGAGGTTTTCAAAAGACTTTCTGCAATTGAATCTGGTGAAGTTAAAGTCGAGGAAGAAAAATCAAATGGAAATATTGAAACAAAAGGTAGTTTAAAGAAAGATGATGTACGCACTGAGAATGTTCCTTCTACGGAAATGCCAGCAGTACCAGTCCCTTTAGCACCATCACCTCCAAAGGCTGCTCCAATTTCACAGGAATCAATACCCAAACCATCTGTAACTCCAAATTCTTTAACCAGAATACCCGAAATCAAATTCGAAGACCCTACAACTCCATCGAATATCTTCCAATTGAAGCAATCAATCAAAAAAGAAAAACAAGTCCCATCTGTTGAAATTACAACTGATAAAGATGGTGACATTCTCATGAAGGACACTGATGTTACAAAAGAAAAGCCATCAGAAAAGATGTCAATCAACAAGCTCCTAGACTAAAGAGAGCACACACAAAAGTTACACAAGGAATAATTAACGAGATGATTTCATTATATAAACACTTTGCTAAATATAACCGTTTCTTAATGCATTTTCTATTCTATCGATTTCATCCAATGAAGTAGCATTCTTCAATTCGACTTTCAAAGCCTGTTTTTCTTCCTCTGTAAGTTTCCGTAACACACTCTGTACTTGATCTGTTGCATTGCCGACATGATTCACTGATTTGGAACTTTGTAGAATAGACTGTGCCAATTCAGTAGGTTTATCAAACTCACCAAATAATTCTTCACCAGCCTTTCTTTCTGCTGCAGTGACTCTCTGAAAGTCCAGGACATGCAACTGCGGCAGCAGCCAGACCACGAACAGCCTGTAGTGCTCTTCCTCAGTGACTGGATTGTCCAGCAGATACAAACTGGTTAATTTTGAAAGAATCTTCAAAGCGACCAAGTCTACCAAGGAGCCCAACCGGTTCTTCACGAGGGACAAAGTCTCCAGCTGCGGGATGTAGTCTCCCAAATCATCCTGCACACGCACGATCCGGTTCCCACCAGCCAGTAACACTCGCAACTTCACCAAAACAATACTTAGTCCTAAAAGTCCCAACTCATTACCAGAAACATCAAGCGCATCATGAATGTCCCCAACTGCCGACAGGGACTCCAAGGCAGAGACGGCCCGTCCCCGGAGCTCAAGCGTCCGTCCCAGAACCCCCACGCGTGACCCGGCCTCCAAAACTGTGTGTTCAGTGAGTCTCATCTTAAGTCTCTTAATAGTAAGAGAGTATGCGCTTAAATTAACATCACCAAATTTTAATACTTGCCAACTACAATTGAGACTAGATATAGACTTGATGGGACTGGAAGCTGATACAGTGGACTACGGTGTGTACTTGGTGACAGACTCGGGACTCGTCCCTGATGGCCACACGTTCATAGGCCAAGTGGAGGCCGCAATTGCTGGAGGAGCCACTCTAGTCCAACTGAGGGAGAAGACTCTTAGTACACGGGACTTCATTGAACGGGCACAGGCAGTCCACGAGCTGACTAAAGCGCACAATGTGCCGCTGATTATCAACGACAGGGTGGACGTCGCGTTGGCGGTTGATGCTGAGGGAGTCCATGTCGGCCAGGACGATATGGACGTGCAGTTGGTGAGAAAGCTGATTGGACCGGGAAAGTTGCTGGGACTCAGTGTGAGCAATGTGGACGAGGCCCGTGGTGCGATTCGTGACAAAGAGGTGATTGACTACGTGGGAATTGGAGCTGTGTTCGACACCAGCACGAAGAAACTGAAGAAGAAACCGCAAGGTTTTGGTGGTGTTCGTGAAGTGCTGAAAGTTTTGCACTTGGAAGGTGGTGATCAGATCAAGACAGTCGCCATTGGTGGAATTAACGATAAGAACACAGCAGCTGTGCTTTACAATGCGACTACTCCCGGTAAGTCCCTGGACGGTGTTGCCGTTGTGTCTGTTATAATGGCCAGTAAAACCCCATTAGAGACTACGAAGAAACTGGTGGAATTAGTCCATACGGGTCCATCATCGTTATCCAACGACCAATCTGCTGAATTCACCACTGTGAACTCACAAAGAATCAAAGATGTGGTTGCAAAATCACCATTGACTCACCAAATCACTAATGGTGTCGTTAAGAACTTCAGTGCTAATGTGACATTGAGTGTAGGTGCATCACCAATCATGTCAGAAAATGTTGATGATTTCAAAGCGTTGGCGAATGTTCCAAACTCTGCACTGTTGATCAATGCTGGGACAGTCAATCCAATCGACAGTTTCAAGATTTATTCAGATGCAATCATTGCTTACAACTCAGCTAATAAACCAATTGTCTTCGATCCTGTTGGCGCTGGTGCTTCTCCATTCAGAAAGGAATTCACAAAAGGTCTGTTGGAAGTCGGTCATGTCAATGTCATCAAGGGTAATTTAGCAGAAATCTTAACTGTTGCTGGAGTTGAAAACATTGAGATGAAAGGTGTTGATAGTGGTGATATTGTCCTAACTGAAGAACTACTAACTCATGTCAAAGCATTAGCTTTGAATACCAGATCAATTGTCGTTATCACTGGTAAGACTGATTATATCATTGAAGGTAACGTTACAGGATTAAAAGATATCCCATCTTCAGTCAATCAAAAAGTTGTCATTATTGAAGGTGGACATCCATTGATGGGTAAAATCACAGGATCTGGATGCTCTCTAGGTTCAACTATTGCTGCCTTTTTAGGTGCAAGTCCAAATCATCAGTTTGAAGCCGTTGTTGCTGCTGTTTCGTTGTATAACCACGCTGGTGGTGTCGCTGGTAAGAGTAGTGATGGACCTGGATCTTTTGTTCCTGCTTTTCTTGATAATTTATACAAGTCAAGTCATTCACCAAATCCAGAAACTTGGGATGTTAAAGTGAACTTTCACTGAATACTCAGCCTTCAGGAAAAAATGCACATAAATTTATGAACGTATGCTCTACAAATTGTTAACATGACGTAAAAAAGTTGCATTCATTTCCTATATACATTACCTCTATTTCTCTTATTAGATTTCACCCATTTTATGCCCAGTATTGATGTTTAATTAATTAGTGTATGACAAATTGGATCTAGTTCTTGCTGAATTATCTGAATTTTCTTCATATTCTTTCTTTGCTCTTGCTAAGATCTCAGCTTCTTGTTCAGGAGTGAATCTAGTAACTATCTCATCTGGTGATGCAAATTGGAATTTACCTAATCCAAAATCTCTGTCTGAAATTTTTGATAGGATATATAGTTGAATTCTAACATATTTAACAGCAGCTTCCAAAGCAACGAAATCAACTTCTGGTCTGGCATTGAACAAATTTCTCCATAATGCAGTTGCTAAAGTGGCATCATCAGTGGCAAAACCTTCATCATAAGAACAGACTAAACCTCTTAATTGAGAGTTATAATCTTTAAGGTATTGATCTGAAATTCTTGAAGAGTTAACATTCATCTCATCATGAAGTCTTAATTCCATATCTCTGAAGAATCTATCAATCAATTTCTGTTGATAATTTCTACCATATTTAAAAGGTAATGCTCTCATTCTAACTGATAAAATCCATGTATGTAAAGCAGTTATTTGAAACCATTGTGAGAAAGTTCTAGGTAATTTCAACCCATCATAGAAAAAACGGGCACTTTCACTCAAATCCTCATTCTCAAATTGTAAACCTTGAGATTTACATTCTGCATAATAGTGAGATCCTGCAATTGGACCAGCTCTGATTTTGTCCATATCCAATCTCAAAGTCTTAATAACTAATTCACCGATCGTTTCGGCAATACCTGAGATTTGATAGTCTTCTTTCTCGTACTTGGAGTCAGACAACATTGGTCTCTTCTTCTTTGGGATGACTGGTGCCTCGTTCTTTGGCAGTTGTATGTGCATTTGTGAGTTATAGCAAATTTGTGATGGTGATAACGGTTCAATCTTGGTAACTTCTTTCACTTGATCCGGGGTGGTAACGTATGCTTTTGATCTAGTCTGTGACATGAGTCCCAACGGTCTCGCGACTCTTCCCGTGCGGGTGGCGAGTCTCAACATTTTTTGTGTTTGTGATTTAACTAGTATTAGTTTTAGTCTCATCTATCAATTAATTTTTCATCTGTTTCTTTTTTTTTTTTTTTTTTTTTTCAGTGAATTTCAGCCAATCAGAGAACGCGAGAACATAATGAACAGGAGAATTATTCAACTAATTACAATTTCAATCACGTTCAGAGTCATGTTGCTAATCACATTTTCAGTCTGTTTATAATACACTAAATACATTACAATCCCCCTTTTTCTCATCTTCTTCCGCCCCTTTTCGGCTTCTCTTTGGCTTTCAGTTTAGGACCCTCATAATGAGAATGTCCAAGTGTGTCAATTGCACTTTGGTTAATCCAATCCAAACATCTCGAGACTTCGTTGTCTTCCTTGATCTGTGCCAATTTCTCTCTAGAACTCTCAACAAGATGTTTCTTTTCTTCATGTTCTTTGAGTTTTCTTTTTTTTAATTCCCTTTTGGCAATTCTTTGACTTGGTTTGGATCGATCCCTCTTAGCCTGTCTTTCATCAATTCTCTTTCTTAATTCTTGTTCCCTTTCACGACGTTGTGAATCGTTCTTCTCAGCTTCTGCAATTGATTTTCTCGTTCTTCTTCCACCATCCGGTATATCTGAATCAGTAGCATCAATGTTTCCTAATGATTCTAATTCCATTAAATCCTCGGAATCACCATCAGTTTCTGATTCATCATCTTCTTCGCTTTCTTCACTTTCTTCAATCTCAGAATCAGTAAGCACCGTATTCTCAACAATCTCAATAAGTTTCAATTCTTCATCTGAGACATAATCAAGTCTTAATGCTTTTCTTCTTGCCGATATACTAGAAATTATATTATCTTGAATACTATTCAACTCTTTCAACAATTTAGATTCCCTTTCACCCCACACGTTCAACCATTTCAACAGTTGTTCGATTTGGTCAGTTGTGTCGTAATATCTCCAATCTGCAAATGTTAATAATGGATCTGGTTTTTCTTCAATGATTTTCCGTTGACATGGGGAAATGTCTAATGCAAATGCACCATGGTCATCAACTAATAAGCGACCATCTGCTGATGTGATTTTAGAATTATCAGAATCGAATTTTATGTCGAATAACTTGGCTGAATTTTCAATGAATTTGTTGAATATTTGATTTTCAGTTCCATCACCCTTGACATTAGTTTCATTGACTTCTGGTGATGCGGAAGATGTTGGTGTTTGTTCAACCAAGATTATATCCGAATCATCTCCAGATTCAGGAACTGGTGTGTCTCCTTTTTTCACTGACTCATCATCATTCTCATCATCTTCATCATCATTATCTCCTTCAACGACTGATTCACTTAATTTTTCCCATTCTTTAATCAATGAATTTTCTAATTTCAAACCATACTTCAAATCATCAGCAGAGGGACCTTGAACCCATAACCTACCCATCAAATAAGTCTCCTGCACCAACCCATCCTCATCCTCATCTTCATCTTCGTCATCCTCTTCTTCTTCTTCCTCTTCATCGTCTTCATCAGTGCTTTTGGAACTCTTCCCACTGAGGTTTGGCAACCCATTGTTCTCAAACCACCAATATCTATTAAACATCCTATCCCTACCTATGAATTTAACTCTTTGAATATCTAATTCTGAAATTTTTCTTTCTAGTGATCTTCTATCTAATCTCAAAATTTCTGCTTTTTTCAATTCTGCTGATCTAGAAGCTAATAATTTTGCATATTCTTCATTTGTTTGGGCAATTTTGATTTCTTCTTCAGTAGGTTCAATAGTGAGGCCAGCTCTACGTCTTTTCTTACCAGCTGCAGTGTTGTTGTTGGTAGTTGTTCCCGATGTGGTTGGTTGTGGGGTGCCTGAGTCTTTAGTTTCAGCAGTTGTTGTTGAAGTTTCAGTTGTGGATGTTGCAGCTCCGTTCTTGGTGATCAAACCGCGACATTCTTTGTCTATGTCTTGAGCCTTTTCATAAATGATCTTGTACTCCCTGACTTTTTCTGATCTTTCTCTTCTCAACAATGCAGATTGTTCCATGCATTTATCAATATGATTTCTGATATGTGAAGTGTTCACTAGTAAACTGCATAATATATTCAAAGCTTTGATTCTTAATCTTAGTGAAAAATCTTGGAAAAACTTTTGTTGTAAGATACCTGGTGATAATCCAGATGCTATTGGTGCTAAAGTGTTGAAAATTTCCAAGATTGTGTCTTTGAAAGAGCCGATATCTCTGACTTCATCTAAGATACCGAGCAGGATGATCTGATAGTTACCATCTTTGAATGAACGATTCAATAGTCTTTCTGTCCAGGAAGTCTTTTTATACGTTAAGTATTCATCAACTCTATTTGTCTCCTCTTCTTCCTCTTCTACTTCTTCTTCTTCTGATTCCTCATCTTTGACAGGTTCAATTTTCTTCTCCTCACTTTCTTCCTCTTTTTTCACTTCAGACTCACTCTGTTGATGACCATTAGACTCTTCATGTTTCACGGATCCGTTAGTGGCACTGCCATTGTTTTCAACTTTGACAACTTCTTCTCCATGTTCTTCCTCTTCATCTTCAAAATCTTCAGGAACAGGAACATGTACAGATTTACCTTCTTTTGAAATAAAAGCAGCAAGAACAGCACAAAAGATCTCATCTAACAAAGCACATCTCTTTTTTGGAGAGTCCCATTTCAAAGCAGTCAAGAAATCATCAAATGTGAACGTGTCTAAATATAAAGGAGTTCTATAAATGTTCAAAAACGTCCAAGTTTCCAAAGCTTCTTGCACTGTGCTTCCTAATTCTGTTAATCTTTCCGGTTTTGGTTTCGAAAGTGTGGTTTCTAAAGATAGATCCAAATCTTCTTGAATTTTTCTCTTTGGAGGTGGTGGTGCTTTGGCAACGTCAACTTTGAATTTCGACGAAACACCCTTTTTACCTGATGCATCAGAGTTTTTATTTTTTGGTCCTTCCTTTGGAGCTATAGGCACCGTTTGAGTAGATTTCTTATGAGATTTTGGTTTTTCCTTGAAATGTGCCAATTCTTTAGGTAATTCTGTTGGAATTCTATATTTTTCTGCATATTTTTGCTTCACCATCCATGGTGCACCCAATTTTGGAGATCTCGTGACTGATAACTTGATAAAGGTCTTGACAAACCATTTAGTGAAATTGTTTCTATCCCTTGTGAGCTGTAATTCATCAACAACCATTTCCATTCCATTATCGATTCTTGAAATTCTATATTGACAATATGCAGGTCTCAAAACATTATTAGCGTCAACCACAGCATTGAACTTCGCCTTTTCTCTAATGATACATCTGGCTTTGAAATCATTCTTATAGTCAGTGAGTCTAATCATCACGGTTTCACCAGGGTAATAATCAGTTTTGAAATGTGAATAAACGATATCAACCAATTGATCGATTCTAGGAACAGTACTAAATTGGATATGTCTTAAAATTGGCTCTTTCAAATGTTCAGGGAAATTCTCCTCAACAATTCTCATTTCTTTAGTCTCTGAATCAAACGCTTCGAAGAACGTGAGACATGAATTACCAGTGATTTCACAAACAAATTTTTTAGTGTTGTAATAATCCATTCTTGCCAAATATTCATTATAGGTTAAAAACCATTCTTTTGTGTAGGGAATATACCAGACTTTCACATTGCTGTCGGCAGGGAGGGCCGGGGGTTCCGGAAATAGCACCGGTTTTCTCTTGAACAGGACCTGGGGTGTGTCTAGTTAGCTAAAGGAATCAAAACGCGGTTCTCTTCTGATCTACTTACCATAACAGATCAGACTAAATCAAGCACTAATATCCGATACACTTGAAATTAAAACGACAATTCAAACAAAAGTGCCAAATCCACACAAACAGCAGCGAATTCCCACCAGCGTTCACAGTGGCAAAAGTCCTGTTAAAACACTTTTTCAATTGTTTTTTTTTCTCAGGAATTTTGGGAAATTTTGGGAAAAGTTTATGAGTGTTGAGCCCTCGGATTTGCGAGAGTCACGTGAGGCCTCGGAACTAGTAGCTCATCGCTTGAAATTTTTTTTTTTTCTTTAAGTGAAAAGAATCAATTAGTACCAGTTGAATTTGTTAGAGAAGGAGCAGATGGAGCAGAGCAACAAGTCGCACAGGGCGCAGAGCACGAAGGCCACAGCCAAGAAGAAGCTGCACTCGCAGGGTCACAACGCTAAGGCGTTTGCCGTGGCGAACCCAGGGAAGCTGCAGAGGACCGCCAAAAGATCTGCTGAAGTTAACGAGAGAAGATTGCACGTTCCTATGGTTGACAGAACTCCCGATGATGATCCACCACCAGTTATAGTCGCCGTAGTTGGTCCCCCAGGTACCGGTAAGACCACGCTGATCAGATCATT
Source organism: Gotozyma siamensis (assembly GCA_030579035.1). Classification (NCBI taxonomy): domain Eukaryota; kingdom Fungi; phylum Ascomycota; class Saccharomycetes; order Phaffomycetales; family Phaffomycetaceae; genus Gotozyma; species Gotozyma siamensis. Next base: position 277,616 of record JAKTZZ010000011.1, read on the forward strand.
GGTTAGAAGACTGACGAAGCATACATTAACAGAGATCAAAGGTCCAATCACTGTTGTTTCTGGTAAATATCGTCGTTTGACATTCATTGAAGTTGCCAATGATTTGAACTCGATGATTGATGCTGCAAAGATTGCTGATCTTGTCTTGCTGATGGTTGATGGTAATTTTGGGTTAGAAATGGAAACTATGGAATTTTTAAACGTTGCACAACATCATGGTATGCCTAGAGTTCTTGGTGTAACTACTCATTTAGATCTTTTCAAATCACAATCCACACTAAGAACCTCGAAGAAATTATTGAAGAATAGATTCTGGACTGAAGTTTATCAAGGTGCTAAACTTTTTTATTTAAGTGGTGTTATGAATGGTAGATATCCAGATAGAGAAATTCTTAATCTTTTAAGATTCATCTCAGTTATGAAATTCAGACCTTTGAAATGGAGAAACGAACATCCATATCTGTTGGCTGATAGAATCACTGATCTTACACATCCTGCCTTGATCGAGAAGAATAAGAAGATTGATAGAAAAGTTGCCATTTATGGTTATTTACACGGTACACCACTACCTGCTTCAAATGCAAGAATACATATTGCTGGTGTTGGTGACTACACTGTCTCTTCTGTGGAAAAGTTACCAGATCCTTGTCCAACTCCATACTTTGAACAGAGATTAGAAGAATTTGAAAGAGAACAACAAAAAGAAGCTGCGGCCAATGGTGGAACAGTGGCTAAAACTACTAAGAGAAGAAAAAGATTAGATGATAAACAAAAGATCATTTATGCACCAATGTCAGATGTTGGTGGTGTTTTATTGGATAAGGATGCCGTTTACATTGATGTTGGAACTTCTTCTTTTGTTCCTGGTGAAGAACAAGGTGTTGGTGAACAAATGGTTACTGGACTTCAAGGAGTTTCTAAATCTATTGAAGAACAGTTTGAAGAAGGACCAGGTTTGCAATTGTTTTCTAATAGTGCATCAGTGAACAAAGTGGAGAAACAAGATGAAAACTCTGATGATGAAGAAGAGGAGAGTGATTCTGAAGATGAAGAAGATGAGCAAGTTATTGACTTTGGTAGAAAATCAATGAGAAATGCCAGAGTTTACGATAATGGATATGCCAATGCATCTCAAGTCGATGGTGATGACAACGATGATGAATACGATGATGATCAAGCCGAAGAGGCAAGAAGAAAACTTGTGGAGATTGATTTTGGTGAACAAAATGAAGCTGATTTTGATCTTGAAGAAGCTAGTGATCTAGAAGACACTGATTTAAGAGCCACAGCATCCAGACTCCAGGGATCTGTCAAGAGAAATTGGGATATCGGTAAATTAATCTACATGAACAACATTGATCCAGCTGATGCCATTAAAAGATGGAGACATGAAGAAGATGAAGAGGAAAGTTCAGATGAAGAAGACATTGAACAAGACGATGAAGATTTCTTCAAAAAGAAAACAGATGCTTCGATCACTGTGAAACCACAAGATTTAGATAATTTCATTCCTGAATTCCCACCTGTCGAAGAGCTGAAATCAAAATGGTCTATTGATGGTATAAAATCATTGGCTTCCAGATTCTTAACTTCTGCTAAGAAAATCGTCAGTTCTGAAGATGAAGATGATGGAGAAGAATTATATGGTGATTTTGAAGATCTTGAAGGTGGAGAAGAAGGTGCAGCAGCAGGAGATGACGACAATGACAGCAATTCCGAAAGCGATACCTCTGATGATGATGGCGAAGATAAAGATGACTTTGCCGATTTTGATGCTGAAGAACAAAAAGATGAAGAAATCGATGAAGGTGGAGATGATGACGAAGATGAAGAAGAAGAAGCATTTGATCCAACATTATCATTGGACGAAAGACGTGAACTCACAGCCAAAAAGAAAGAAAAATTGAGACTTCAATTCGAAGCAGAAGAAGGAGAATCAAACATGAAGGAAGATCAAATGACTGAGGAAGACACATGGTATGAAATGCAAAAGGCCAAGATGGCTAAACAATTAGACATCAACAAGGCTGAATTCGAGTCAATGGATGAAAAAACAAGATTGAAAATCGAAGGTTACAGAGCTGGTTCCTACGTTAGAATTGTCTTTGATGCTGTTCCTCCTGAATTGGTTGAAAATTTCAATCCTAAATTCCCTTTAGTGTTAGGTGGGTTATTAGCATCTGAAGAAAGATTTGGATTCATGAATGTAAGAATCAGAAGACATAGATGGCATAAAAAGATTTTGAAATCCAATGATCCTTTGATCTTATCCCTTGGTTGGAGAAGATTCCAAACATTACCAATCTATACCACTTCTGATTCTAGAACAAGAACCAGAATGTTGAAGTATACTCCAGAACATGCATATTGTAATGCCACTTTTTACGGACCATTAGTGTCCCCAAATACGACGTTCTGTGGTACCCAAATCGTCGCAGATAGTGATACTACGGGAGCTTTCAGAATCGCAGCCACCGGTATTGTTGAAGAAATTGATAGTTCTACAGAAATTGTCAAGAAATTGAAACTTGTTGGACATCCATATAAAGTTTTCAGAAATACCGCATTTATTAAAGATATGTTTGCAAGTGCTTTGGAAATTGCCAAATTTGAAGGTGCTCAAATCAAAACGGTTTCTGGTATCAGAGGTGAAATTAAGAGGGCATTAAGTAAACCTGATGGTCATTTCAGAGCAACTTTTGAAGATAAAGTTCTGTTGAGTGATATCGTGATATTAAGAACTTGGTACCCTGTTGAACCAAAAAAATTCTATAATCCAGTCACATCACATTTGATGCAAGATCAACAAGAATGGAAAGGTATGAGATTGACTGGTCAAATTAGAGCTGCTAATAATATCGAACTTGTTAATAAATCTGATAATCTATATGGCCAAGTTCAAAGAAAAGAGAGACATTTCAATCCATTGAAGGTTCCAAAATCGATCAAAGCTGATCTACCATTCAAGTCTCAATTACAAGAGATGAAAGCCAGAACCAATAAATCTTATTTGACAAAGAGAGCTGTTGTTATTAGTTCGGAAGAAAGAAAAGCAAGAGATTTATTGCAAAAAATTGGATCTTTAGCCAAGGCAAAAGAAGAAAAGAGAAGAGCAACTAAGAATGATAAGAGAAAAGAAAGATTGAAAAAATTGGCTAAACTTGAGGAGATTAAAGTCCAGAAAGACAAGGAACGTAAGAAAGATTTCTTTGCAAGAGAAAGTAAGAAAAGACCTGCTAATGGTGGTGATGAGAATGGTGGTAAGAGATCTCGTTACGCAAAGAAGGCATGATCAAATAGAAAGAATACACATATTACCTTTACATGTCATTAATTTTAGTTATTATATTAAAAATTTCCACAAAAGAACATTAGATGTGAAAAACACTAGATGTAGTTGGACAACCATTGGAAACCTTCAGCGTAACCTTGTCTCATGACAACGGAACATGGGAAAAGTTCGATTGGTCTTTGATCGACGTTAAGTTTGATGTCAGAACCTTGACCGGTAGTATTGGTCAAACCTAAGGCACGTCTAACTTCAGATTCAGAAACGGCTCTTGGATGATCAACTTTGTTGGCCAAGATCAAGAAAGGAACAGTTTTCAACTCTTCAATCTCCAACAAGTTGTTCAATTCGATTCTGGATTCTTCGAATCTGGCTGGATCAGCAGTATCAACTAAAAACACGATCCCATTAACTTCTGGGAAATAATCTCTCCAGACACGTCTGGCTTGTAAATGTCCACCCAAGTCGAAAGTAGTGAATCTGACTTTACCAATGGCTAGCTCCTCGGATGTTGGGTGAAGGGTTGGCTGTAAGGTGGCTAATCTGTCGTTCTTTAGCATGTGTAATAAAGTGGTCTTACCGGCATTATCTAAACCTAGGAATAACAGTTTGGCATGTTTGTTCCATAGCCCTAAAGAGGCAAGGACGTCTTGGACTGTGCACTGTTGTTAGTAGATGGAATACATATTAGATCAAAACCGGTCACTTACACCAGGAGAAGACCCACATTCTTTGATTCTGATCTGTTGATTTGTTTGTGTATATGGAATTTGCTGTTAACAAAATCGAAAAAATTGGACAAAATCGAAAAAAAAGCGCGATTGCTACATAACCATACCTGATCCGGAAGTCACATACTTATCTCATATTCAACTTTGTGAAGTCACATTTCAACATTTTTGGGCAAATTGGACCTGCTGGTGTCAGTTTCTCTTCCCAGTCGCTGCTTAAGGAGACTTTGAAGTTGAGGAGAATGTGCATCACGAACAATCTGCTCTCGAAAAGTGCAAATTTCTCTCCTAAACAGGCACGTTTACCACCGTGGAACGAGCTGAGTTGGGAATTACTCTTGAACTGTTTGAAGTTGTGAAGGATCTCATCATTGGTGCTGCCCCATCTGTCGATGTTGAATTCCTGAGAATCCTCGCCCCATGTTACCTTGTCGCGTCCAGTCACGAAATTGTTGTATCCGACATAGACACCTTGAGGAATGAAGATATTAGAACCCAATATTGTGTCTTTTGATGTCTTACGGTTGATGATCTGGCCCAAAGGTGGTAAATACCTCAATGTTTCGAATAAGAAGGCGTTGAGAAGTGCACATTCTTGCAGTTTATCCATATTTTCTAGTTCTTTTCTCAATTGTTCTTGGAGAGTTTGATGTTTTGATAAGAGATACAATATCGATGTGAAGAGCAGTTGAGGGTTTTCATGACCTGCTATTAGGATGATTATGGCATTGTCGGTAAATTGTTTCTTTGTTATCTTGTCTTCTTTCAATGCCGAATAGAGCTTATAAGCTGCACTTTCAGTATCGCATCCTTCTCTTTGTTGGGCTTCACTCACTTGATTCGTGAAGTACTCTCTGAATTTTTCAACTTCATTAGCAGCTTTGACTCTGGATGGGATTGGGAACTTGTCCAAGATTGGGAAGTTCATGTACAATGGTTTGAAGATCTGTGACTTGACGAAATCTAATCTGGCATGGAGCTCACTTCGTTTATCAATCTCCAGAGTCTTGAAATCACAACCCAACATTGATTTCGAAATGTTTGCTAATGAGAACCTTTGCAAGAAATCAGCAACCGGCAAAGACTTTGTCTTTGTCTCGTCTCCAATCAGATGCTTGATCATGTTGACCAACTTCTCGCAATTTTCTGGCACACACTCATTGTTAGGAAATTGAACACTTTGCTGAATCAATCTTCTGTACAATCTCCATACTTCTCCGTGTGCACTGATAACGTTGTCACCCGTGTATTTCGAAAGAGCCGCATATGGGATCTTTTGATGATTGCCACTCTTAGCATATGTTTCTTCATCTTTGAGAACTTGGTTCAGTAATGATGGTCTAGTGACTAAAATGTTCCATCTTGATGCAAAATAAATCTTCACTGCGCCATACTTGTCAAGTTTGTCTTTCAAATACTTCTTATAGATATCTTCCTGATCCATGTTCGTGTATGACGCAAGGAATGAAACATAAAATGGAATGGTTGGGATGTTCTTGGGGAAGTTCAATGGGGGAAACACGAGTTGCAAAATTAGGAAAAAGAAACCTACCATACAGAAAAATGATGTCGCATAAATTAAGGAATCAAAACTCATTATAGGTATGTGATATGTTTTTAAGAGTTACAAGGTCAAGAAAATATTTTTTTAGTCTTCTCAATTGACACATTTTTATTTCTCAGTTGACACAATTTTTTTTCTCTCATGATGTTGGTTGTTCTTATGGCAGGATGAGGGTTGGGCCACTCACTGAGACATGAAAACTTTTAGAAGTTATAATCTCATGATTTTAAAAGATCTCATTTATTTATTCGTTTCTCATTTTCATCTACTTTAATCAATATTTAACGCAGAAGGCACCGAAAATGTCCCAACCGGCAAGCACATTTTCCTTCACCACCAAGAATGTTATCGAAACTGCAACAGAGAAGCCATCAGATCCACAACCCATTGAGAAACAGGCAGTGAATAAAAATGAAGCGGCAAATGCACCACCTTACACTGACCTCACACCAAAAAGAAGACTATCAATACTACTCATAATCACAATTGCAGGGTTCTTGGGACCGTTATCAGGCAATATTTACATCCCATTATTACCCAAATTTGAACAAATTTTCAACTGCACAACAAACACCATCAATGCCACCGTTTCTGCATTCATGATCGTCTTTGGATTAGCACCATTACTATGGGCTTCATTTGCTGATTATGGCGGTAGAAAATCCTTATACTTAGTTTCCCTTATCTTCTTCATCGTTTCCAATATCTTACTGGCAGCTGTCCCTGCTAATATAGTTGTATTGTTCATTTTAAGAATGTTTCAAGCTTTTGGGGCGTCAAGTGTCATTAGTGTTGGCGCAGGAACAGTTGCTGATATTACTGAGCCTAAGAGCAGGGGCAGATACATGTCATATTTCATGTTGGGTCCACAACTGGGACCTGTGTTGGGTCCTATGTTGAGTACGATTGCAGGTACGGAGGGTTCGTCATGGAGGTGGGTATTTGGATTTTTGGCAATATTTGGAACTTGTATTTATTTGATTATTTTGTTTTGTTTGCCAGAGACGTTAAGATACTTGGTTGGGAACGGTGAGTTGTTGGAGTTGACTGGTGTCTTTGTTAAACCACACTTGACTCAAAGGAAACTTGTTGATGATTTCCCAAAACCACCAAGACCAAACCCAAAACTTTATTGGAAAATGATCAAGTATATGCCAATCTTACTGAGTTGTGTCAATTCTGCTTTACTTTTTGCTGCATTTTATGGTATCAGTGTTTCATTCACTCAAATTTTACAAATGGATTATGATCAAAACAGTTTACAGGCTTCGTTCTCATATGTCGTTCCTGGAGTTTCCTTAACCTTGGGTTCATTGATCAGTGGTAGGATCTCTGACAAGATCAATAAATTCAATTCAATTCCAGAAAGTAGAATCTCTCTTCAATTGGTTGGTCTCTTGCTTTGTATTGCTGGTACAATCTTGTTCGGATGGGCTTCTGATAAACATTTACATGTCTCATTGATCTACATTGCGACTTTTTTAAACGCTTTTGGGATAACTTGGGCATTTGTGATCACGACTACTTATCTCACTGAATGCTTCAAATCACAGGCATCAACAGGTGTCGCGTTGGTCAATATGTTTAGAAATTTGGCGGCTGGTGTAAGTTCATTCGTTATTCAAAAGTTGATCAATGAAATGGGGATGGGTTGGTGTTTTACAGGACTGGGACTTTTTTTGATCATTTGTATCGTTAATGTGTTAATGATTATGTATTATGGTGCTAAATGGAGAGAAGGTTTAGGTAGATAAGTTTAATCTAAAAGAATTGTTAAGTACATGATAAAGGAATAGTTATAAAGACAATGATTTGTAAATTCTTGTATTTTCTATCGCTTTATCATAACTCTAAACCACTGTAGGTTTTGAATATATATAGTTGTGGTTTTGAATATTATTCTCATTGGGCATTAAAATAAAGCTATGAATCAAATAACTCTCTCATAGCAGAACCATGACTGCAATGGCCCAAAACTACACTAACAAATGGGCCTACGGGTCCTGGTTACTTTTATGTTTCACCACAGGCCCTGTTTCTTCAATGGTGAGAGCATACATCCCAGCAGTTATTCAAACAATGGCCAGAAAGTTAGGACGTAATTCAAATGGTGAAATTTGTGCAAATATCGGGAATGATTGCTTTATCAATATAGGTTCTTTGGTGGTGAGGTCAAACACATATGTGTTATACCTAAAAGCCTTGTTCACATTTATTGAATCTATTATTTCTCTTCTGATTATGAATATTGCAGACTATTATACTTATAGGAAATGGTTGATTTGCAGTTTGACTGTGATTTATGGAGTGATCGTGATACCGTTCTTCAAATTCAATGATGAAGCAAACAAGACCCAATTGATTGTTGCATCTGTTCTTTACTGTCTTTCTAACATCACTAATACTTTACTTCAAATTTTGGAGGCATCTTATATCCCAACGTTCATGAGAAGCTTCGCTGCAAAAGACTATGAAGAACAACCAAATCTTTTAGAGCTGAGGCCTGAAGAGGCAAGAAGGGCCATGCTCCTTAAGGGTAGTGGTGTCAGTGTATGGGGAAGTTTTTGTGGGAATTTGGGTGGAATTGTTGCATTGCTTATAGGTTTAATCATATCGTTCTCTAATTCGAGTGGAAGCAATAAGAGTGATGTTAGTGGATATCAAAATTTTTTGACTGCAATTAGTTCTGCTGGTGGGATAACTGGTGTTCTAGGAATTGCTTTAATCTTTTTAATTCCATCTGTTGAAGGTAAAAAGAGACCTAATGGTGAATCACTATTGCTATTGACTGTTAAAAGAACATGGATCTTGTTAAAAGAGATCCAAAAGTATCCAAATGCCTTTCTGTTATGTTTGGGATGGGTCATATGGAATCTTTCATATAGTACATTCATGGGTATATTCATCTTATTATTCAGATCGACTCTTGGGATTGGGAGTTCTGATTCAGAGTACACGGTTTATACTTGGCTTTCCTATGTTTTTGCTTCTGGTGGTTCGTTGATATGGATGTATTGGTATCCAAGAACCAGACTGAGTATCAAAGTGTGGGCTTATATTTTTCTGGGGTTTGCTCTGTTCACTCAATTCTGGGCCTCGTTGGGCGTTAGCAGTCATTCAAAAATCGGGTTCAAACACAGATGGGAGTTCTGGGTGTTTGACATTTTCTACTCTTCGACTTCATCAGCATTGAGATGTTTGAATAGGACACTGTACAGTTCGATGCTTCCTGTGGGCAATGAAGCGCTGTATTTCGGGCTGGAGGTGATCTTGGGAAATTTGGTCAATTGGGGCGTAGATTTCCTGGTGGGACTCATCCAGGACAAGTCGAATAATGACAGGTATCCGTTTGTATTGAACTTGTTTCTGGTGTTGATAAGTGTTATGTTGTATGTCAAGCTCGACACTGAGCAGGGAATGATGGATGTGGAGAAGGTCGCTGAGAGCGAGAGCGAATCTTCCAGACGAGAGATAATGTGATGACTACAGAACCATTTCCTCGTTATCTTAAATAACCGGTTCAATCGTTCGATTAATATTAAACAGTTAGTAGTTAGTCAATGGCTTCTTTATATAGTACTGTACTCTATTCCGATCCACCCCCGGATCTCGCGAATCGACAAAAGTGAACAGCGAAATGAAAAAAAGGGAAAACAAAACAAGAAATCAGCGCTTAATTTCGTTGTTTTATTAAGGGAAATTACGAGAATGAAGCTGGACGTCAAGGTGAGTGTTGTCATAAGTGTCAAAAGGCACAGTACTCTCCCCAATTGCGATACTAACCACCAAAACAGAAAAAATTCAGCTCGAGATCAGACCGTGTCAAGGGCATTGACTTCCACCCAACAGAGCCATGGGTCCTGACCACGTTGTATTCTGGTACGTGAACCGCGTCTTTTCCACTCTCTGGAGACTCTTACTAACTCACCAAACAGGTCGTGTCGAAATCTGGTCGTATGAAACTGGTGTATGTATTCTTAACCCTTGTCCTTGTTGTTGATCTCTTTACTAACATTGTTTTCCCAGTCCAAGATCAAATCAATCGACGTCACCGAAGTCCCTGTCCGTGCTGGTCGTTTCATTGCACGTAAGAACTGGATCGTCGTTGGATGTGATGATTTCCACATCAGAGTCTATAATTACAACACTGGTGAAAAAGTTACTCAATTCGAAGCACATCCAGACTATATTCGTTCAATTGCAGTCCATCCATCTCGTCCTTACATATTAACATGTTCAGATGATATGACCATCAAGTTATGGAATTGGGAAAATGACTGGAAATTGGAACAAACTTTCGAAGGTCATCAACATTATGTCATGGCTTTGGCATTCAATCCAAAAGATCCAAACACATTTGCTTCTGCTTGTTTAGATCGTACCATAAAGATCTGGTCCTTAGGAAACAGCAGTCCAAACTTCACCCTTGTTGCACATGATTCAAAAGGTGTCAATTTCGTCAGTTATTATCCACAAGCTGATAAACCATACTTGATCACTGCTTCTGATGATAGAACTGTTAAGATTTGGGATTATCAAACTAAATCATTGGTTGCTACTTTAGAAGGACATACTGCCAATGTCTCATTTGCCGTTTTTCATCCAGAATTACCATTAATCATCTCTGGTGGTGAAGATGCTACAATCAAAGTTTGGAACTCTAGTACTTACAAATTAGAAAAATCATTAAACTATGGTCTAGAAAGAGCTTGGTGTGTCTCCACTTCCACCTTGGGTAACTCTGTCGCCGTTGGGTTTGATGCAGGCTTCGCTGTTTTACAACTTGGTAATGATGAACCCAAATTATCTATGGATCCAGTTGGTAAATTGATTTGGTCAAAAAACAATGAAATTTATAGTACTGTTATTAAAGGTTCTGAAGATATTGAAGATGGTGAACAACTTGCATTATCATCAAAAGACTTGGGATCAGTTGAGATATTCCCAACTTCTTTAAAACATTCACCAAATGGTCGTTTCGCAACTGTGACTGGTGACGGAGAATATATTATTTACACAGCTTTAGCATGGAGAAATAAAACATATGGTCCTGCTCTCGATTTCGTTTGGGCTGCTGACTCTAACATATACGCTATCAGAGAATCTTCTAATGATATTGTCATTCACAAGAATTTCAAACCATTACCAAATGCAGATGTTGATTTCGCCTATACTATTGATAAATTATATGGAGGTACACTATTAGGTGTTAAATCTGATGGATTTGTCGCATTTTACGATTGGGAATCAGGTAAACTAGTCAGAAGAATTGATGTTGATGCAACAGATATCGTTTGGGCCGAATCTGGTGAATTAGTGTTAATTAGTTCAGCTGATGCTTCCTACGTTTTAAGTTTTGATAGAGAAGTTTTTGTTGAAGCCTTAGAACAAAATCAAATCGATCCAGAAGAAGGTGTTGAAGAAAGTTTTGATGTCTTGTTCGATATTAATGAATCCATTCAATCAGGTAAATGGGTTGGTGATGTTTTCATTTACACCACTGCTTCAAACAGATTAAACTATTTAGTCGGTGGTAAAGTTTACAACATTGCACATTTCGATAAGGCAAATTACATACTTGGATATCTTGCCCGTGATAACAGAGTTTATGTTGCTGATAAAGATATCAATGTTTCAAGTTATCATTTATCGTTATCAGTCTTAGAGTATCAAACATTAGTGTTAAGAGGAGAAATTGAACAAGCAAATGAAGATTATTTAGGAACTTTTGAAGAGGCTGATTTATTGAAAATTGCAAGATTTTTAGAATCACAAGATTACCATGAAGAAGCTTTGAAAGTTTCACCAGATTCTGAACAAAAATTCGATATTGCCTTAAAACTAAACAAATTTGATATTGCTAGAGAAATTGCTATTAAAGATAACACTGAACATAAATGGAAATCATTAGGTGATTTAGCACTAGCTTCATTTAAATATAAACTTGCAATTGAATCATTCCAAAATGCCAAAGATTTAGAAAGTTTATTATTATTATACACTTCATTCAATAAAAAGCAAGAATTGTCTGAATTGGCAGAATTGGCTAAATCTAAAGGGAAATATAACATTGCATTCAATGCATACTGGACGAGTGGAGACATTGCCAAAGCTGTCGAACTTTTACAATTGAGTGATAGACCAGTTGAAGCTTCTGTCTTAGGGTTCACATATAATTCTGATGTTTCAAAAGCAGTTGAACAATGGAAAGAATCATTGAAAAAACTTAATAAATCTGAAATCGCCGATAGAGTTGGTGTTCCTGGTCAAGATGAAGGATTTCCTGTTTCTGAAAAAGTTCAAGATCTAGTAGATTTAGATGATGACGTTGAAGAAGCAGCCCCTATTAAAGATGGTGAACAAGAAGATGAAGTATTGGAGGATGCCCAAGAAGAGGTTACCCCAGAAGGAGAAGAAGTTGAAGAGGAAATTTCAGCTGATGATGACGAGGAATAAACTACTGTTTTCTTTTAAATCCCATCCCTACTCAAGTTTATTAGAGAAAGAGGACAATATACTGTAACACGTTCGAGACATTTAAAGTTATATACCTCATTTATTGATTAAAAAAAGTTGAATGAATTGTTATCCTTATGTACATTTCTTTGTAGAACATTTGCCTACAGACTACACTTCCAAAAGATATTATTCGTTACTTCATCATATTCGTAATTCTATAAACAACCCACATCATGAGAAGACATCAATCTTATCAACATCATTAAACTTGCCTATCCCAATAAAATAACATTCCTTCGACTCGGGTCTGCACGCACTAGGTTTATCTCTAAACACTTTAGCAAACGTCTTTCTTAAACGATACTCCAACCCAGCATCTTCACTGCCTGTGTAAAATTTACAAATGAATGAACCACCTGGTTTGAGTAAATCAATAGCTAAGATAAGCGCCGCATCACAAAGGTTCTAGTATTTATCATTGTTAGTAATTGCATTAAACTAGTCTTGAGGGACATTATTTAACTTACGATGCTGGCTGAATGATCTTTAATGGCTAAACCTGACGTGTTGGCCATCCTAATAAATGCAGAATTAGTTAAATTGTTCCATGGCATATGTGGGAGTGGGACAGGTGCATACATATCACTAATGACAACATCAATGGGGAATTTTTGGTCGATGGGGAGTTTAGACACATCATCTATTTCAACGTCATTTTCTGCTAATTCTTTTGCAATGTAACTTGGTGAGTCTAATGAGTTTAATTCTTGTTCTTTTTCCAATATGTGTGCCTGCTGTTCCAAAAAGAAACTTCGTATCTGTTTATGTGTCCTCAAACTCAAAATATTAGCTTGAATTGATGATGCACCCTTAGGTGGTGATGTTGGAATTATATCAACTCCCAGGACTATACCATGAGGTTTGGTTCTTGCAACGGCAACCTGTGACCAAGCCCCAGGAGCGAATCCCAAATCAACAACAGAGTCCCCCGGTTTCAAGATCTGGTATTTGTTGTCCAATTGAACCAGTTTGAAAGCAGCTCTGGATTTATACTCATTGAATTTAGCAGCTTTGGTGTATGGGTCTTTGTTGGCTCTATTTAGCCATTTGCTGGAGCTTGAAGAGCGCTTTGTCGCGTAACCCCTCGTCCAGAACAGCCGTGGAAACATCCCCCAATAATCTCTAACAAACCAGAGCCTCCCTTAGATATTTACTAGACTATCTCCCCGAGACATTAGTCCCATCGCTTTGTTTATGTTTCAACTTGACACAATCGGTTTCGCGAATATTATGTCAGCTCAATTTCGCGAAAATTATTTAAACTGGTGTGACTGTCTTTTATTCATTGGTGGTGTCCAGGTGTATTGAGAATCCATCCAACACATAAAAAAAACTTCACGAAACTTTTCACTACTTTTATATAAGAACCTCATCCGTCGAAAACCTCTTAGGAATACCAATTTTTGGAAGGCAGATACAAATTAGTCAAATATGTCTAAAATCACCACATCTCAAGTTAGAGAGCATGTCAAGGACATCTTGACTTACTCAAACGAAACCAAAAAGAGAAACTTTTTGGAAACCGTTGAATTACAAGTTGGTTTGAAAAACTACGATCCTCAAAGAGACAAGCGTTTCTCTGGTACTTTGAAATTACCATTAGTTCCAAGACCAAACATGTCTGTCTGTATCTTTGGTGATGCTTTCGATGTTGACAGAGCTAAATCCATTGGTGCTGATGCCATGTCTGTTGATGACTTGAAAAAATTAAACAAGAACAAAAAATTAATCAAGAAATTAGCTAAGAAATACAACGCTTTCGTTGCTTCCGATGTTTTGATTAAACAAGTTCCAAGATTATTAGGTCCTCAATTATCAAAAGCTGGTAAATTCCCAACCCCAGTTTCCCACAACGATGACTTATACGCTAAAGTTAACGAAGTTAAATCTACCATTAAATTCCAATTGAAAAAGGTTTTATGTTTAGCTGTTGCCATTGGTAACGTTGAAATGGAAGAAGATGCTTTAGTCAACCAAATCTTGATGGCTGTTAACTTCTTGGTTTCTTTGTTGAAAAAGAACTGGCAAAACGTTGGTTCTGTTGTTATCAAATCCTCTATGGGTCCATCCCACAGATTGTACTAAATCTAACAGTGCAACTTGTTAACAATAAAGAACCACAGAGACTTGTTTAAAGTAATTAATACAATATCTTGAATGTTTCTCTAACTTCAAAACTGTAGACATTAGAAGTCGTCTATTCTCGTGTGCGTTTAAACGTTTGCGTTTAAAATAGGCTATTTTCTGCGCCTGTTGGGTGGCCTTACCGGAATAGTTTTTCCGAAAATTGTTTTTAATTTTTCCAGATTCTCATCTCCAGATTTTTTTGATTTTTTTTTGTGTTCAAGTTGCGAATCGAGTGATAGAGACATATATCTGCCATTATTTTTATTTATTGCTGGTTGAACTGCGTCTTTTGAGACAATTGGAGACAAGATTGAGATAATCCAAGTGCCACTGCTACTGCTGTTGCTGTTGACAGCTTGCCTCAGACCCTATTTTTTCCTTTCATTTCAACCTCCCACTATTGACGTAAACAATACTCATTATCCCCGCCATGGATGGTATACAGTTCAGAAACACCCAGCAGACGTTTGTGGATCCACCAACGGCGCCCAAACCTTCCTCGCCCCCATTGGTGAAGATTGCTGATATTGATATTCGACCGTTGCTCAGCCAGGAAAATATAATACTTGATGATATTGACTCATTATCTGCTTTGAAAATGCTGGATTACGCGGTCAACCATTTTATTAAACAACATGAAGAGACACTTGAATTCAATGGTTTCACTGACAGCAATACTAGCTCCCCATCTCATGACGGCTACGAATCTCAGGATGATGACATACCGTGTGAAGACAGTCCACTGTCTCCCAAAAAGGTTAATTACAGCGATAAAGACAATGATTATGTGTTAATAGATACCAATGTCAAAGATAATACAAAACCCACTATCAAGGCACAAGACTCCGCTTTGATCAAAAGATTTGTCTTGAAGATATTACCAGGTTTAACTCCAACTGAATATCTTGAACGTATCAACAGATATTGTGGATTGTCTTCTGCTGTTTACCTCACGTGCATTCACTATTTACACAAGTTGATTGTTGAGTGGAAAGTCATACAGCTTACCAAGTATAACGTGCATCGTCTCTTAATTGCAGGGCTGAGAGTAAGTTGCAAAACTTTGGAAGATATAAATCATAGACAACAATTTATTGCTAAGATTGGTGGTATCAAATTAGATGATTTAAAATTTTTAGAAATTTCATTCTTATTCTTGTTGAATTTTGACTGTCAGTCGAATGCTGAGTTATTGACAAACGCTGTTAAGATTGTTAAAGGTGATCTGATCGACTTTTGATTATATTTATTACGAATTTATGGTGCATTATTATGTTTGAACATTTGATTTTTTTCGTTTTATTCTATTTATTATGGCTCAGTGGTTTAAGTATCATAAATGCTATTACCTTACCATCGGTATCCAATCACTGTCGCCTGGAGCCCTCCACTTCTGAAATATATTTGCCTTTTATTACCCAACAATACTTCTTCCTCCACGGATTTGTATTTTATTTTCTTTTTGACACATGCTGTTTATTATAATGTTTTTCAGGTTGGTTGCTATAGTTTCAAGAAAGTAGTTTTGTGTAAGACACATTGTTTTTGATTCAATAGATAAATTAAACATTTTTAACCCACAAATTTTGTTCAATTTGTCACTTATCAATTTTGATATTTTTTGCTTGTTATGATCAGAAGATTTATTGGGAAAATTCTATTGAAATCCATCATTATAGCTGTCGTTATTTCATTCTTTCTCCCTTGATCAACCATTTCCCAGTTACAGAGAAGATGTGTACCAAGAGTTTTATTATTTTATTTGCCAAAATTGTTGTTGGATCATGTTATATTCAAAGTCAAAACAAGATTTGTGATCTTACCCAAATATCAATAAATCCATACAGTGGTTTCAAATTGGATAGAAATTATGAAGTTAGATGTTCATCTCCACCAGTATTGCATTACGTTTCTTTGATTCATTGTTACCAGGGAAATTTGGAGTATGAGAGAGTCACTAGAACAGGAAGAGAAACAGATATTGATTGGTCACAGACGACTTGTTTGGTTGTTCCGCCTGCCATGAGAAAACGGCTTGCTGATAAAGATAGAAGAGGCAATAGCAATGCTCTTCCTGAAGATGAAGACGAGCATAGAGAAGAAGATGTGGATGATACAAATGATGACGGTTTTGAATTACTTAAGAAGATTCCCAAGTTGCCTCACAGTGTCACAATATTTGGTAAAAAGAAGCTAGCTGCTGGAAATTCCAAGTTCACTAAAAGATCTAAATTATTCGCATGTGGTCAACAATGGAGAAGATTCTTGGTTTATTTATCTGGTCGGTCAGGGTATGCTGAATATCATTCTCCTGATGTTCTTAACAAAAACGTGGATGAATTAACACCAGTCAATTATCAAGAGTTGAATGATAAAGATGCAGAGAATGTTATGTGTTACAAATTTGCCAGAAGAAAGAAATATGCAGCTAGTGAAACTACAATATATGCTCCATATACTTGGGTTGGAGGTATTTTCCAATGTGATGTGAGTGATGATGAGAAATTAGAGTTCTTGAAACATCTTCAAAGTCCAAGTTCATCTCTTCCTTTTAATATTGAATGTGATGAATCAACTGCAATTCCAATTGGTCCTTTAATTGCAGATAGATTAGATAAACAATGGAGATCAAGGGAAGGTTTCAGCAGGACTTCATTAAGAGTTCCATATCTTTATACACCAGGATCACTTGATTTTAGATTTGGATCTTCTGGTAAAGCTTTGGGATTGATAAAACCTAGCATTATTTATAAAGATCATATATCTAAAGATTCTACAGATGATATAAATCATGACAAATGGTGGGATGAGATTAGTGTTAATGAGAATTATAATTACACCAAGACTGATATTGATTTGATTACAAGAACTACCAGTAAGACAATAAATTCAATTGAAGAATTCATTATTAAAAGCTCAGAAAAGATGTTGAAAGACTGGAATTTTGGTATCTTGTCAGGACCTGAAAATTCTTCAATTTCACAATCACAACAAAAACTTTACCATGTGTTTTCAAAATATAAAAAGAATCCACAAACTGTTTTGAATTTTACTTCTCGTATCCAGCGATATTGGGATGATATTAGATTATCTAAATAAATTCCATTTTCAATACTTCAAGAGAAGTTAATCTTTTGGATACAAATGCTGTAAGACTATACTATAAATGTGTCGATTTGTTGCTCAAAGCTGAAAATATACATGACTTCATGAGTGACTCAATCTTTTCATTTCAAAAATAATGATGATAAAAACAAAAAACAAAACCTAAAAATACAACATTAGAAAAAAATAACCCAAAGTTCATGACTGAAAAGAAGAATCTGCAAGTGATAACAGTAACATAATAAAACAAACAATAATAAAAAAAGATTCGAACTGAATGGTATGAAAAAGAAAACTTAAAAAGCTTTCTTAGAAGTTAAACACAGTTTTCATCATTTTTTAAATCTTGTTTTGTTCATAATCATCATCAACTTTGCCCAAATTCAAAGAACTTCTACGAGCTTCAGAAGATGAACCAATGAAATCATTAGTTGAAATTTCCCTTGCCCCAAATGCATTAGCAAATGAACCAATACTTGCATTTTCATCATCATTTGAACCAATACTGTTAAAATTTTCATTTTCAAATGAGAAATCATCACCATCATGAAGATGATCATTAATATTATTTTGACCATCTAAATATGAAGCACCTGATAATAATCTTTTGTTTTGTAAATCTGGAGATCTTGCACCTTTTAATTTACTGTTATCTCTTCTCTTGGATTTTTTACCTGTTAATTTTCTAACAACCATACCTGTGAATGTTTCTTTTTCATTATCTTCAAAATCAATTGGTTTTTCTTCATCAAAGTCACCAGAAGTGTTTGAATTACTTGAAGATTTAGCAGAATCTTTTCTGTTATGAATTTCTGATTGCCAATTTTCATCATGATCTTTAGCTGTTAAACCTAATGCAAATAATTCAGCTGCTGGTCCCTTGTTCATGTCAACTTGATTGTTTTGTTTTTGGAATGAAGCTCTATCATCAGTAGCTGGTCTGAATCTAGCATCTGGATTCTTGGAGAAAAGAACGTAAGTGCAGAATAACAAAATGTAAATCAACAAGATTAAACTGAAAGCAGCATTCAAAATAAAGAAAACCCAACCCATAATTGATGAAACTGGTGCAGTTTGTCCATAAATATTTGAGAAGAATGTGAATAAGAATGAATTAACAGTAGTGACAACTTGAATCATGATTGAAATAACATTGGTTGGAACGTTCAAGTATGGTTTGAAATGAATCAAAAGACCTAAATAAACCATGTCAATAATCCAAAATGCCATGGCTTGAGTCTTACCAGAATCTTGACCCAATGCAATGAACATACACTTGACAAAACAATGAGCAATGACAACTAAACCCCACCAATATCTTTGAGCATTGAACATGGTGTAAAAAAAACCATATCTGTCCAAGATTTTAGGATCACCGTATAATAATGCAGCTGGGTTCTTGTGTTCTCTAACTGATTTTCTACCAAATGAATAAACTCTGAAAGCAGTCCAGCCAATGACGATCACTGCCAATAACAAGAACAAGACAGCCAAAACGATAACAGCTGGAGAGTCTCTAACGTAAAATTCATAGACTGATAAAAGGACTAATTGAGTAAAACCAATAAAGATGTATCTTGAAATGGATCCTTTCAAAACTGATTTCCAATTTTTCCTGAAAACAATGAATCTATCTGGTTTAATCCAACCGACTCTAGCAGCTAATTCAGTTGCATATTTAACAACAAAGATGAAACCAATCAAGACATAAGCACATAAAATGAAAAAGGTGAACCCAGTGACGACAACAGATGTGTGTTCAATACCAGCTTCAAACGCTAATCTCTGAATACCTCTAAAAATCAAAACATTAGAGTTACCGTACAAGACTAATGGAGCAGCTCTTTTAGTCAAATAATCAACACCTCTTGCAACCAAACCAGTAGTGTAGTCCACTGATCTTTGAACCAAAATGTTAATGGTCTTGTTAGTCAAGTATAATTCTGGATCACCACCAGTAGATTGAATGTACCATCTGAAAATCTTTTGCATGAAACTGACTCTAATTAATCCCATTGACCAAATTAAATTCTCCGCCCATGAGGCAGCAATTGGTGGAACACTGTCAACGTGAGCCATGGAAATAAGAACAACGGATTGGAAGTATAAGAATAAAGAGACAGCATTGGCACTGATATGGGATGCAGCATTGGAATTACCAAACACTGAAGCAATAGCAGAGGCTAATAAACCTAAACCTGCAATAACGGCAGTAGCCCATTTGATACCAGTTTGTGACACAGTTTTACCATTGGTGAAGAAACCTTGGATACAACCAACTTGTTCATTGGCTGAGTTTCTGACGACAACTCTGACGAAAGCATCGATATCTGGGACGCTGTAAGCGATACCTGGGATTCTGTCAACCAAGTCTTGATCAATATATTGAATGGAATTAACTTCAACCTGACCCGGGAACAAAGGACAGAATTGAGTCCAGCCAACGTTACACAAGTCCATCTTCTCTGTGATGACTTTGAACCCGTATGCGTACACGAGGACATCAGCAACGATGTAATCATTGATCTCAGAGTTGAAATCAAAATTGTAACGGACCGACCTATCATCGGGGTTGAACACCACCTCGAAGAAGTTGGCCGAGATCTGGGAGCCTTCCATACAGGTGACTAGGGACTCACATGTCAATGATCTTTTGGCCGTCACAGACACTATGTAGGATGTGAAGAGCGTTAAAAAGTAAAACACCCTCATTATGGACTTAGTTGTTTATTCTCTTGATCCAGATATCTGGGGGTGTTGAGAAGAAGCAAACGAGAGTGGGCTCTGTGAGAAGACGGCTGTGAGTTTTGCGAGTCGGGGAACCTAAAAACAAGAGCGCAGTGGCAGTAATGTGACGGTCTTTGTTGCCAAATTCAACAAGTTTCTCAGTGGGAAAAGCGCAGTAGTTTTACAAATTTCGCTACTAACAAAATTTTGATTTTTTTTTTCCGCTGATTTATTTTTGTAACGCGCGAGAAAAAGAAAAAAAAAAAAGGATTACGTAATTATTCTCATGCGCGTCTGGAAGGTTGACTTCCTAATTGGGTAATTCTAAGTGCGCACCGAGTACTCCTTCTCTGTTTGTTCGTCGATTTCTTCGCCCTTGACCTCTAAAACGGTCTCCTGGACGAGCTCTCTGATGAACTCGTTGTCTCGGTGTCTCCCTAGGATGCTCACAGTGTTGAAGTTGTGCTCCATGTGTGGGTAACTGCCGACTTTGATCTTGTATGGGTCTCCCTTCTTTTGCAATCTGGTCAAAAACGGTGAGATCTGGGACTCGCTCAAATGAGTCTTGACAAAATATCTGATGAATTGGTTATCTAGTGCAATCCTCTTTTCAAAATGGCTTAATAACAAGTCTAACAAATGTTCGAATAACTGTGGGATCCCCGGTAATATAAACACTTTCGAGTCAATTCCAACAATTGGCACCCACAACGCATCATCGAGAAAAAAAACATCGACACCAGACCCTTGTGGGAATACAGCCATTCTGTGTTGAGCTTTCTGCTCCTCTTCGTTCAAAATAGTCTTCCTTTTACTCAAACGTTTCATCTTCTCCACAGTTTCTTCATGGAGCTTGACAGGGAGATCAAATGCTTTGGCTATCGACTCGTAGGTGATATCGTCCAGAGTAGGACCGATCCCACCAGATGTGATGATAAAATCGTACTGTGAGTGCAGAGATCTCACTGCTTCCACTATTTCATCCTCGTAGTCCCCAACCACCAGAATTTTCTTCACTTCGATTCCCTTCTGAAAGAGCGTGTTGGCGAAGTAGTGCGAGTTCGTGTCCCTGATTTTCCCGTTGAGGATCTCGTCCCCGATGATGAGAATCGCAGCAGTTCGGATGAGTGACATTTGTACGAAGCTGTGAAGATGACTTTGAGTGTCAGGTTGAATTTATTGTGTCAAGAATCGAGATCGCGAAACTGGCGAGACTGGGAGCTAGGGTCAATAATTGACACATCTCGGAAGCCAAATCTCGTGACTTTGGACCTCGAACTGGTCTCAGAAAGAATTCGATTATCCTCTTTCATGAATCATCACCATCTCAGCAACTTTCACCAGGTGGATTTCCAATCTCATCTGAAATAGCGTTTGAGAAAATTTTATATATAAGGTTGAATACCTAAGCGGAAAGAATCACTTCCGACGAGACATAGAAAGCTCACTTGTTTGGTTTGGTCCAAATTCGCAGCTTAGTGGTAGAAATTCTGTATTGCAACCTGTATTTCTTTTGTTTTACTCATGACATTTTAGGACCCAGTATTTTCTCTCTAGTTCAAGAACATTCAGAAGACTGTGGGCTAGAATGTGTTGTTTCTTGCCTCTAAATCTGTATTTGTAGAGTCTGGGGTGAGCTTTCAATCAAAAATTGGGGTGGCTACATTTGGTACAGAAACCAATGTACATTACTGATCGAGGCCCCAAAAAAAATATTTTACTTATTGATCAGGTGCAGTGTAAATATCACTTGTAGTCTTCAAACAAGAACGATTGAAGACGAAATAGCTCTTCTATTGTGAACCATCTGTGCTTAATTCCGATTGTTGCCTAACATTATCCCAGTCCACCATTGAAAAATAGTCCCGATTCCCCTGTCTTGGAAACAGGATCCTACACGGCCATGTGTTCATGAATATCTCGATTCCAAAAGCAGTTAAGATTTCCCTTTAACTAGAGTCTGGATACTTGCTAAAGTCTGCGCTTGGCTAGTTGCGAATGTGCCACTGATTTTGCAACATTGTGAAAATTGTGGAGACTTGAAACCAGAGGATCCGACTTCCGAGAAGTAAGTGGAATTTGCACTCCCAAGAAGTCAGGAGTCAGGACCCAAGAGATGTTGTGGAAAAGCTTGTGATTTGTGAGCAGTGGTGTTTACAGGGAAAACTTTGAACCTTGGAAAAGATTGATTTATTGATGTGAAGCATATAAAAGTAGAGGGTCCTGTCAGATCTCCACAGTTGGAAAATTTAATCTACCTTTTGATAAAACGATGAAGATCAGTTTATTCAGGCTCCAAAGAGTCGAGACTACACTTGAGAGCTGAAGAGAATAGGCTTTCAAGCACGGCTAAGCTCATGCACGTCACTAGGAATACTGAATCTGGAGTGCACATGGCGGATCAATTTCATCCCGATTTACACAGTTTTTGTTTAGTTACATCGCACTAGTTTCCTGATTCATTACTTACTAGCGCACATCCACACCTTTGACTGCTCAAATAGGCTATATACACCTAAGAAAACCCTATTACTACGACAATCTTTTCCTTGATATAAAAGAGGGTCCCGATCCCTTAATTCCCACAGTGACAAGTTACAGATTATCGATTAAAGGGTTTTCAATATGGGCTGGTACCATCGGGCTCTTGCTTATATGAAGCAAAATGACGACTTGTCAGATATTTTACCTTCTGAGTTCAATGACAAGTCCATAGACACAGCTAGAAAGCCAATCAAACCAAAGACTAAATTCCAAAAAGCGTTTGCATTCATCTATGTCTTTGATTGGTATCCTGCACATTATTCCAAATATGAAAAATGGCATGTTTTCAAAGTTGATTTAGCAGTTACTCTTTTCTGCGCATTGAGTTTCTTTACCAAATATTTGGATCAAATGAATGTCACTAATGCTTATGTGTCTGGTATGAAAGAAGATTTGAATTTAAACGGTAATGAATTGAATCTTTTCAGTACTTTTTACAATGTTGGTTATTGTATTGGGCAAATCCCAGCAATGTTTTTCATCACTAAGAAAGGTTGGTCTCGTTGGTTATTGATTGTTTGTGAAGCTATTTGGGGTATTTGTACTTTTGCTTCTGCCGGTGTTAGAAATTCCAATGATCTTTACGTTATCAGATTCTTTGTTGGATTATCAGAAGCGGTTTCATTCCCTGGTCATTACTACACAATCTCGTCTTGGAATACACCTGAAGAATTGAGTAAAAGAGCTGGTTTCTACAACTTCTGTGCTAGTTTGGGTAGTATGTGTGCTGGTTACATCCAAAGTGGTGCTCATAAGTCTTTGAATGGTAAGAGTGGATTAGAAGGTTGGAGATGGCAATTCATTATTGATGGGTTAATCACCGCAGTTGTTGTCATTTATGGTATTTTCTTATTCCCAGAAAGTCCAAATCATACTGAGAAATTTGGAATTTTAAATCATGATGACCTTGTCTTTGCAAGAAAAAGATTGAAGGCAAATAATGTTCAACAGGCTAAAGCTTGGGATAAAGCAACTTTCAAAAAAATCGCATGGAGTTGGGAATTCGTTTTATTACCATTCTTATGGATTTTCCATCATCAAGCAGGTTATGGTTCTGCTTTCTCCTTGTACTTGAAAGATGAAGGTTATAGTGTTGCAGACAGAAACAACTTCCCAACTGGTACAAACGCTATTGGTTGTGTTGCAGCACTTATCACACCTGCCTTATTTGATATTTATGGGAAATTAGGAATCGGTACATTCATCATCTTACTTTCCTATTTCTATACCATAGTTCTATTAATTTGGGATGTTCCGACTGCGTTGAAATTTGTTGCTTTTTACATAACTGGATTATGGGGTGGTTTAGCACCTGCTTTCTACTCTTGGGCAGCTATCATTTGTAAAGAAAGTGCAGAAAAGAAAGCAATTATTTTAGCATTAATGAATTCATACTCATATGCCACACAAGCATGGACAATCCCATTGCAGTGGAATTTGAAATATCAACCTAGATTCAAATTAGGTTGGGCTATTAACATTGGTGTTATTTTCGTCACTCAAGTTTTGTTCTATGTGATTTATTATTTGGGTAAAAAAGAAGGTAAGAGTGCAATCACTTTTGATAACTATGAAGCTGATAGTATTGATGATTTAAAATCTGATTTGCCTGATAGCAGTTCAGAAAAGAAAGATCAAACGACTGTTGTTGTCACCCAAACTGTTTGAAGTTTTTTTCTGAAAACGATTAGGTTATTAGAAGTTTTAATATCAAAAATATCCTTTAATTCATAAACCTTTTTAAATTGATTGGTAGAACGCAAAATGAAAGTATAGTAGAAATTAATTAAGGTTTCATTTGTTGATTAATATTTTGAGTGCTTGGAAACTGTTTTCAGTTAATTTATTATAATCACCAAAATTATGCAGCTGGCTATAATTAATATTATAATATAATTATTAAATTATATAATAAATAGGGTTGCAAAATTAATTATCAAATTATAATTACTAACCGCTAGGTACGTCTTTGACAATATTATAATTAATATTACTAAAATTTTTGAAAAATATTTATAATATAATAATTTATTTAATCAATAATTATATTGTAATTTGCTTATTGACGACATCGACGTAATATATATTCTAATATGTATTTAGTTACGAATTTAATTATTAATATTCAAGTTTTGAAAAGATTTTAGTCTCCCAATCATTCAGTTTAGCCGCTAATTGGAAATGTGATGTACTATCATCCAATAAATTGAACATCCCTCCAGTAACTAACTAACAACTATACTATCGCGAATTTGAATTTTCGGTGAAAAAACCTTCTCTGTGAAATAGAATAAATGCAACAATGAAACATAAATCTATAAAGTTCTGCGCTGATAAAACATTATTGAAACATCCATAAGTCCTTTCCAACCACAGACTACTGGTTCCAGTTTCTGGGGTCTATTTGTCCTCTGAGCCATGTAGCGGGCACTATAGGGAGATTCTAGCATTTTCGCGAAAATCGCCGAATTAGGCAATCGACACAGACTCTACACACAGACTCTACCTTTTCCCTAAATCTCTAAAGTAGCAGCTTCTAATCAAAATCGTGAAGGTAGTAGCAGGATCTAATCTTCAATTTCGGCTCCATAGGGGTTTTGTAACAGATAGCGTAATGGTTTCCACTCAGAATATATGCTTGAAAACTAAAAAGGTCGACAATCAGATTACAACTTGAGACTGTATCAGACTTCTGTCTGAATCATTATTTGAATTTCTCTGTGTCAAAGCTCAGCAGTGCATGATTCTTTGCAGGATAACTGTCTTATAAAACACTTGAATGCTATTTGATTTAAAAATTGATATCAAAACTCCCACCAATAGTGATTGAAACGCCATTGAGTTTCCTAGAGAATAAAGAACAACAAAGATAATTGATGGCTGTCAGCTCAATCGGTGAAGTTTTTGCATAGGATATTTAAAATAGAAGGGCAATTTTTGAACCAATTTCGTAATTTCCTTTATTATCACGTTCTAATTTAGATTTGTTGATAAGAGAGGAGAATTTCTGTGGGATTTCTTAGTTTGGACTACCCAATAATGACAGTGTCTAGTGGGAATGGATATCTTTTCAACGATGGGATCTTGGTCCTTGATCAGTGATTGATGTTGGGCTTTTGGATCTAAATATTGGGATTGCCACTGATACTCGTACTGTTGATGGTGATCCAAAAGGGGATCCAGAGGTGATGAACTTGGATAAACATGAACTGCTCAAACAGTTGATCTTGTCACGTGATCATATCAGGACTGTTCAAGAGATTTCGATTCCATTTGTTACAGCGTTGAACATTTGAAATCATTGTGTTTTTACTGGATTAGTGTTAATCTGAGTTTTATTCTATTCTAATCTTGGTATGTAGTCTGTATGAAAGCATTTTAGTGGATAGCAAGTTTGACAGGGTCTGGAGATAGCTTTCATGCTTCACCTATTATCACAAGTATTTCAGAGTTATATTACATTGATGTGGGTGCAAATGAATGAGTTGAATTGCCTATTTTCTTTGTTTTCTTGGTGATTTAGAACTCGGAGGGATATTGTTCCTGATAATTTTCTCAAGTAACGGACCCTCTTTTTTTTTTTTAAATTTTTTGACACAAAAACGAGAAGTGTCATCGTGTAACCTTCCCAACAACGAACATTATT